>NAVB01000309.1:0-59752 GCA_002179805.1 Acanthamoeba lenticulata | reverse complement strand
CACATCGCCACCCTTGGGGTGAGGCCTGGCTTCCAATCTATACGAGAAAGAAGGCAGAGGGGCGCACCTGCGAGCATGGCCGACGAGTTCTGGGCCTGCAGCAGCATCTTGAGGCGGTCGAAGGGCGCGGTTGTCGTGCGTGAGACGGCGCCTGTATGGTGTGTCAACCAAGATCCGGTCATCATCCCACCAATATTGCCGCCTCATGAGCCCCCTACAGAGAGCAACGATCGCCGGGAAAGGGGGGAGGAAAGGGCTGAACCTGCGATGCCGCCGGCGATGAGGCGCTTCATGGGGTGGTCGCTCATGTCCGGGATCACCACCTCGTCGCCTGTGTATCCAACATGCGTCAGTTGCCAACCAAGGGAACAAAGAGGAAACAGAACCAACCAGTGTCGATGATCTGCCGGAACCAGTAGTCAAAGACGTTCTCGATGGAAATGGTCCTGCGTCGCATCGTCGTCATCGCCACCCCATCATCAACACCATCAGCCCAGCGAGCAGAAGCTTCACAAGAAGCAAGAGAGAAGAGACGTACCGGGAGGGGAAGAGCATGAGGATGCGCTTGAAGACCTGGAAGTCGATGCCCTTGGTGTGGTCCACGCCCATGCGGTCGATCAGCTGGATGATGGCGTCGTCCGACACCTCCGTGCTCATCCCGGTCTTGTCGAGGGCCACGCGGATCTCGTTGGCCTCGATGAGGCCGTTCCCGTTGAGGTCAATCTCGTCGAAGAGCTGCCGCAACTCGCGCTCCCTGCACAGTGGGCCCAACAACAACAACAACAGACAACAAGAGACTCGAGCTTCAGTTGCAGTCCTTCCTTCAGGACAAGAGAGGAGCTGGCCCACCTCTCCTCAGCAAAGACGGCAAACTCGCCGTAGGAGATGGAGCCATCCTGGTCGACGTCGACCATGTTCATCATCTCATGCACTTGTTTGTCAGACGAGGGCAGCCTGCACCCAACGGTTAGCAATGAGCCGCCCCTCCCCTCTTCAGCAGATAACATTCCAAAACGAACCCCATGCGCTGCAGGCCGGCCTGTATCTCGTGCTCGTCGAGCGAACCATTGGCGTTGAGGTCCAACTCCTCGAACACCTCTCGGTAGCGCTCGGTGCGGGCCTCGTCCTGTTCTCCCCGCCCCACCACAGATGGGCTCATTCAATATGTGGGGCCACTACGCGAAGAAGAAGGAGGAGGGAAGCTGTCGGGGTGACCAACCTTCTTGAGCGCCGGTAGCGAAGCCTCGAGCTGGGCGGAAGCGGGTGGGAGAGACGACACGGCCTCGCCTATGCTGGAAGCCGCAGCCGCTGCTGGCGCAAGCACTTGGGCGGTCGCCGTTGGCGGCGAGGTCGATGGGGGAGGCGCCGTGGGTGTTGGTGGGGAGGTGGGCGCCCCTGGTGTAGCAGTCATGGGAACTGGGGCAGATGTGGAAGGAGATGCAGATTTTGGGCGCCGGTAGGGGGCACGTGGATTGGCAGCTGCAGCCGCGCTCATTTGGGGAGCGGTTGTGGTGGAGATAGGAGGCAAATAGCTTGTTTGCTCGCTCGTTCGTGCAAAGCTGCTCGCAAGCGTAAGGAAGGGTTCACCTGCACGCGTGGAATCTCGGAAGCTCCTCTTCGAAGCGTTGACAGTTAGTGTTTTGGTGTTGTGGAACAAGCTGAGGACTCTTTGGCAGCGGCTGGGTCGGTGTGTGGAACCAACGCCTTCGTCGCTTACCAGAAGCACCCCCCGGCAAGCGTCAGCCAGGAGCTGGCCTCCCGCGACGGCATGTGGCATCAGCAGCAAGACACGCGTGATTCTGCGGCCGTGGCTGCGCGGTAGCGAAGCCAGGGCGAGGCCTGAGAAAACCCGCCAGAATCACGCGGAGGCGCTTGTCACGACATCAACTTGGCAAGGTCCCACTTGACCCTGCTCCCGGCGCCCATCAACGGTGGGATGGCCACTCCTCGCGCTGGGCGGCTGGGCTGACCTTACAACTTTGTTTGCGGCACCTCTTGTGTATTTACACTCCAACAACTAGACTCGATGGCTTTGTTCGCCATCTGCTATGGCTTGGGGGTCGTGTTGGCGGCGTCCGCAGTGATGGCGGGCGCAGGGAATTGCGAGCATTCGCCACACAAGACTCGCTCCTCCTTGGCGTGGTATTGAAACTCGCGATCCACCGCACGTCCACAGCCTGCGCAAGTTGTGCACAGAAAAGATGAGCGAGACTAATCCCCTTAGGCAAAAGAGAGGGAAGGAGCACGAACCGCTACACGAGAAGCAAGATTGATGATAGACGCTGCCCAAAGCGAGCAGACGGGCCTGCTCATCGGGGATGAGCTGGGAACAGCGCGCGCACAAGTCGAGTCGCCCGCCTCGAGCGCTGGATGGCGGTCGGGGCTCGGCCGTGGCGTCGGCCTGGTCCTGCTCCTGCTTGCGCGAGGGCAGCAGGCGCGCGTGGTAGACCTGCACGGACGACGTCGCCAACCGCGGCGTGCCTCGGCCCTTGGCCCGGCCGGTCAGCTCGGCGAGGCGCAGGTTGGGCAGCATCGCCGGCAGCGGCGGGCTGGGCAGCGTGGCCTGCGCGCAGAGCGTGTAGGCGTCCTCGCTGTCGTTCGTGCTCGCGAGCTCGGCCACGACGGCCTGCTCGTGCGAGGTCAAGATGCGCGGGGTGAGCGGGAGCGTCTTGATGCCGTCGGTGGCCAGCTTCCTCTGCAGCATGGAGAAGATCTCGTTCATGTTCTGGTTCTCGCGTGGGGGCTGCTCTTCCTGAGCCTCGGGCGGGACCTCCTCGACGTCGTAGTACTCGGTGTCATCGTCGTCCTCCGGTGGAGGAGGCAGGTCGTTGACGCCGGGCACGGGCAGGGAGTCGGGGGCCTCGAGGGCCGACGGCGCCGACGCATCATAACCGCCATCGTCACTCGGCGCCGGGCTCACCAGGATCAGCGGGGGCGGAGGAGGCACGGTGGGCATGGTCACGGGCAGGCTGAGCCGCGAGCGCGCCAGGCCCGAGTCGGCCAGCTTCTTGTGCAAAAAGTCGAAAATCTCGTTCATCTGCTCGTTTTCGTGCTGCAGCGGCGTGTCCTGGCTGCCCGCCAGCGAATTGGTCGGCGTGTGCCCGGCGCCGCCCAGGCTCGAGCTTGAAAGGGTCAGTATACTGCCCTCAGTGGCCTGCTTCTCCTCCCGCACCTCGACTTCGAGGCCGGCAATCTTCTTCTCCACCATCACCACGATGTCCAGCTGTGTTTTTTAGATTGGGCATTACAAAAGAACATCAAAGCAGAACGCGAGAGCATGGGCGAGTAGGAGGAGAAGGGGCGCAGTACCTCTGAGTTTTCGCCCTTGCTGGACGCGGGAGGCAAGACGTCCTTCTTGATCTCGAGCTTGAGGCGATTCACCTGCAGCGTCACCTTCTCGCGCAGGTTCTGCCACGCGTTGAGCCTGCAGGCCCGTACAAACACGGACGTCATCAGTTCGTTGACTCGGCTGGAATTCCGAGTTTGGGGGCAGAAAGGCCAGCAGCGGCGAATGCAATGCGGTACCGCATGGTCTTGACGACGTTGTTCTGGCGAATGGAGTCCAGCACGAGGATGGTCTCCTCGAGCAGGGCGCTCGTGTCGCGCATGATGGTCCTGCAGAGCATGAGGTTGTAGCCGTTGCGCTCAACGAGCTTGTCGCGCGCCAGATTGTTGTCGGATCCGGTGTTACGGAGGCGAAAGTCGAGCAGGGACCGCTGAAAGGCGCGCTCGATGGCCTTGAGCAGGCACACGAGATCGTAGATGACCTTGGAGAAGTCGTTCAGGTCGATCAGGTTGTGCGCCCTGAGGCTCTCCACCGACGAGAATCCGAGGAAGAGCTTGTCCAGCAGCGCTTCCACCCGCTCCATGTCGGCCAACAGCAGCAGCACCGCATCTCCGCTCTGCGACGTCGATTGGTCCTGGCCCTGCTCTCGGCTCGCTAGAACAGAGAGAAAGAGACGTCGTGCACATGTGAGCCTCGCGTTGTGGGTCCGACCCGGCCAGCAGTGCACAGATGGATGGGTGTCGCACACGTACAGGTCTCGGAGAGTACGTCGGACTGGAGGAGCTGGAGGGAGCCTCGGATGTTCTGCTTGCAGAGGGTGACCATGAGCGGCTCTTCGGAAGAGGACTTCTTGCTGAAGCTGGCGCTCCGCACGTTGCGCCAGAATCGCTCGCGGTCCTTGTCTAGGACGTCGCTGCCGCCGTTGCTGGACGATGGCGATGGCGCCTTCTCAGGCGGGTCGACCACGAGCCGCGGCGGCGTTTGCTTGACCTTGGCGTCGCGCGTCGTCTTGAGCCGGAAGAGCATACTGCTGCTGCTGCTGCCGGCAGCCTTCTCGGCCTTGGCGCTCTCCTCACCACTTGCACTAGTGGTCGTCGTCGTCGTGATGGGAACGGAAGCGGGGCTGGGAATCTTCCGGTGCTCGGTCAGCTCTCTACGTGAGTCGGACCTCGGGGTGTGGGTCTGCCCTCCGATGCCACTGCCGGCCTTGCGCAGGACGCCGGTGGAGGAGGTCGGCCCGACAACGGGGACGCTCGGGGGCTCGGTTGGTTCAGCGGCCAGGTGCAAGGAGTAGGAGATCTGCATGAGGGACGGGAGGGACAGCCCCTTGTCTCGGCGGCGCCGGAGGCTGGCGGTGCCGGCGTCGGCCTTGACTTCGTCGACCAGCCGCTTGAGGTTGTTGAGGACCTGCCTCCACAGCGGGTGGAGCGACGTCGACGAGGAGATAAGCGGCGAGATGGCCACCACGCGCTTGACCTCCTTTTCCGAGGCCACGAGGTCCTTGAGGGCCTGTCGCACGGACTCCTCATAGCTGGCTTGGTCCAGGCTCGCCGCCGTCACGTGGATTGGCCCCTCCTTGGCGGCCTGCGCGCGCAGGCTTTGCCAGGCGTCGACCTCGGCCTGGACCAGGCTGACCACCTGCTCGATCGTCTTTTCCATCTCCTCGAACTGATTCTTGTGAAGCTCTGTTTGGGCCAGGTGGCGATGCTGGAGCAGAACCCGCGCCAAGTTCTCCAGCTTCTCTGTGAACGTCGCGCCGCCCGCCGCTCTGCTGGCGGTCGTGCTGGCGCTGTTGGTCGGTGGATCCGCGCACGCGGCGGTCGTGGCGGCAGCGACGCCGTTGTCAATGTCGACAGGCGCCACGGCGGGCGGAGGGGGTAAGTTGTCGCTGGGGCCCTTGGGCGTGGTCGGGGCTGTGGACGAGGGTGTGGGCACGGGTAGAGCCGTCATGGCAGCGGACTGCTGTTCCTCGTCCGGAACGGAGGGCTCTACTTGGTCGGCTCGGCTCCTGCCGCGCGGGCGTATGAGCCGGCTCAGCTTGGAGCCCTTCTTCTTCTGCTTGTACTTCGTGGCGTCCTTCTTTTCCTCTTCGTCCTTTTTGTCGTCCTTCTTACTGTCCTTCCTGCGGACGAGCAGAAGGCCGCTCTCGTTGCTGTCCTTCTTGACCTCGTCTTTGTCGGGAGACTGGCCTGGTCCATCCGCCGGGGCGCTGGCGTCGACCGGCTCTGCAGCGTCGCTTTGCTCTTTGGTTCGTCGCTTCCGCTCGGCCTTGGCTGCTTTCTTGTTCTCCTTGTCGCTATCCTTTCGCTTCTTCTTCTTCTTTTTCTTTTTCTCGGACACGAGCGGCGTCGCTTCGGGCAAAGACCCTGTTTCGTTGTTTGAGGCAGTTCCGGGCTGGTGCTGCTGTTGCTGTGGCTCGCCCTCGTTGACACTGGTCTCAACGGGCGCCGCGGGAAGAACCGAGGCTTCCGGCGGCACGACTGCCTCGGCGAGGCCCTTGGGCTCAGCCTCGGCAACGGCCTTGACATGGGCCCCATTGTCAGCCTTGGTCTGGCTGGCGGCGAGCTCCTCCGTGGCGGGGGCGCTGGACTCGGCCTTTTTGACGACCTTGAGCGTGTCCGTCTTCTTCTTCTTCTTTTTCTTCTTTTGTTGTTGTGGCCGCCCCTCGAGATGGAAGGTGTGGCTCTTCTGGCGCTTCTTGCGGATCTTCTTGACGGCCTCAGTCAAGCTCGAGGCGGCCGCTCCCGCCAGCTCAGGCTCGGGCTGCGACGCCATGCTGGACGAGGCCCCAGTCCGGTCGGGCGCAGCGACCGACGAGCTGTTCCTGAGGGCCACCTCGGAGCGACTCCGCCGCAGCTTGCCGGGCGTGTGCACTTGGTCCGCATTTTTGGCCGCCCCGTCCGTGTGGCCCTGCGGGAGGAGCTTGCTCACGGCCAGCCTCGAGGCAATGGCGACGGAGGAGTTGGACCGCTTGAGCTTCGTGCCATCGATCAATCGCGGGCCTTCTTGCGAGCTGACGTCAGCCGAGAGCGCGGGCTGCTGGGCGGGCGTCGTCTCAGTCGACCGATGTGGAGAGACTGAAGATAAGGAGAAACTGCCGGACTCCACCGTCACCATGATCCCACTCTGACTGCTTTCCGAGTCCATGCTGGCCAGCAGCGCTGGCGGCGGTGCGGCAGCGGCCGCCGGCGTCGTGGCCGGGGAAGGGGGACGCAGGACGTGCAGGCAAAGGGTGAGGTAGGCCAGTACTGGCTTCTCCTCGCGCAGGGCCATCGAGTAGTCGCGCTCGGTGAAGAAAATGGGGACGCCCCATCGCTTACGAAAGACCTCGAAGGCTTCATTCAGCTTGGGCCCGTCGAACGACTCGTGCTTGCTCTCGCGCCGCTTCTTTTCCTTGTCGCCCTTGGTCGAGAGGAGGCGCGGCTTCACCTTGGTGATGAGACTCGCAAAGAGACTGCCGCTCTCAATCGCCGTATCATAGTTGAGCGCAGCTTTCAGCGTGGCCCCTTTGCGCTTGTCCTTTTTCTTGCTCTTCTTGCTCGACTTGGTTGACAGATTCTCGTCCGCAAAGAAGAGGGCAACTCGTCGGGCGAGGAGCTTCTTTGCTGCCGCTGACGAAAGAGAGGCTCCGCTCGAGCCCTTGTCGTGCCGTTCTGATCGCAACGTTGATTCAGAGGAGTGTGGGCCAAGCGAAGCGGAAAAGATAGAGCACATACCATTCCATAAGCTTCCCTCTCGGCTCAGCGGCTTGACGATGCCGTAGTGTACGACCAACGCCCAAATGAGCGCCAACACAGACTCGAGTTTGCCTGCTTGTAGATCTATAATGGACAAGCAGAAGAAGGAGGGTGTGAGCACAAGCAAGAGCATGACGTCCTTCGGGTGCAAATGCATACCTTGCGGTTGGAGAACCTGGTCGAGAACAATGCTCTCGCTGTTCATGAAGGCGAGGCAGGCCTTGATGTTAAGAATTGGTCCCTGCGCTTGTTGAACGCCGGGAACCGGCTTGCCAGACAAAACGCCCAAGAGCGACGCCAGCGCGACACCTGTCGTCCGCACACACGAGCGCACAAGTTAAGCACAAGAGCCAACACCGACAGCAGCACGAGGCGCACCATTGCAGAGGTCAGCGGACAAGTCTGAGAGGGCAGGAAGGTGCGCCCGCTCGAGGAAAAAGTTACACCATTTGAGGAGGGCCTGCGTGACCTCGGAAATGAGTGCCACTGGCACTGACGACAACCGAATCCCAGAGATGAAACCGAAAGAGAAGTACCGTATACTGGAACTGTTGGCCGGAAGGCAGTTGTTCAGAAGATTGGTGGGCAGGAGGGAGGGCCTGGGCAGGTTTTTGAGGAGATGACATGGCGTTTCAAAACCCAAGAGAAGAGAAGAGGTAATCAACAAAATCGCAGAGAGAAGGGAAGAAGGGCCAGCTGGAATGAAGTTAGCTGCCCCTTGTGACGAGTCGTGTGTGGCTGTATATCGTTAATCACTTCTGCGGGGGCCTAAACCTCGGCCATCAACATGTCCCGGTGTTTCTCGCAACACAGCTTCTCCTGGCCAACAGGTGTTTTCGCTTTATGCACATCACTCTACACACATAAGGAAAGACCCTAAGCTGCGCGCCAAAATTGTGTCAGCCCAAAGTTTGAAAAGTAATAGATAAAAAATACTTGTTCAAGCCAGCACTGTGAAGAAGAAGAAGCTGGAATGAAGGTATGTGGGTGCGTAGCGGCCGGTTACGGTGGCAACCCCCTCGAGTTGGCGAGCTGATGGAGGAGGACGCCAGCGGCTACACTCACATTGAGCGAGTCCAGTTGATACGTTCCCGAGCCATAGTCTTTCCCTGCGGCCTCTATCTTGGTGGTCATCGTGCACTCCTGTCGCACGCTTGAGCGAAGGCCGTAGCCCTCATTCCCTTACAAGGTGTGAATCTTCCCTGAAGAGTTATTCATTCGTGCTCATGTCGATCCGTACCAAGCACCAGAATGGTCGGGGCATGCAACCGAAGCTGCGGACTTGGACAAGCATCGGCCTCCAAGGCGGCGCCCACGATAGTCCAGCCCCTGAAACAGAGAGTTAAAGGAATACCAAGGGAGGTGAGAGAGGTACGGCGCACCGTTGGCTGCTTTCATGCAAGAATTGAGGCAAGTGCCGAGCACGGTAGAGCCGAGCAAATTCCAATGCACCAGCACTGGCCTGCGTTAACACAAACATGGTCATGGACATACCGGGAACGCGAGACCAATTGAGATGATTGAGCACCTTTGATACGTGAGGAGTTGGCGGACAAGAGTTCTTTTCACTGCCCAGGCACACACTCAGCCCAATCAGTGACCAGGCGTGGCATTGTCTTGCAAGAGGATCACCAATATTACCTGAGTACAATACCCTGGACGCCAAAGAACAGCGAGCTGCGAACAATTGCTCCAAAGTTCTGAGAGCAATCGCTGGGGTCAGCAACAAGCGGCCTCTTGGTCACAAAGAGTCGGGGAAGGGGTACATGGGGATCCCAAAGCTCATCCAGCGCCACCCACAAAGGCGGACAACGCTCGCTTGTTTCCGACCGCTCCAAATAGTTCGCCAAGGTCGGTCGCAATGAGCTGCATTGCAGGACCACTCCTTGATGCACGTTGTTCGGCCCCACAAGCCTGGTAATTAAAGGCTATATGAGCTTATTGTGCGTCCGGCTTGCCGTACAGGAGTAGGGACTACCGAGAGAGCGACTGTCGCGGCAGATAGTCCACAGGAAGACTCAGCTCTTTGGCCATTCGGGTGATGGTCTCGGTTCCGGAAGAGCGCTTCCCGCTAAGTCCACGGCGTTGGTCATCCTCGCGGTTGCGATTGACCTCGAGACCTTCGTCATCAGACCGCAGGAGGAACAACTGCTGTACCTCCCTGCCGCCTAGCCCTGGTTGGGTATCACAACCTTCCGTGTTCACATCGTGCCACGTAGGCAGGGATGAACTGTGGCAAGCACGAGCGAGCGCAGCTTCCACCGGCTGCAGGCCGTACAGGTATTCTCCTTCACCACGAGGCACCGAGCGGTCTTCTCTTCTCCGCCGTGCTGATTGAGCCCACCTATCATTCGCCCATGTAGCCAAGCTTCGAGGTGCGGTGCTTTGTGCTAGCTTGCGCCTCGACAACGCACGCAGAGATCGTCTCATTCACAAAGATTGTCTATTTGTCATATTTTTATTTTATTTTATTTTATTTTTTCCTTTCCTTCCTTTCCGAGTGGCTGGTTTTTGTGTTTATGTGCTGCGCGTGAACCAACCCAAACAGGTTTGGCCACCAGGAGAAGCAAACTAGTACTCATGCTCCTCGTCATCGTTCTTCTCGGGCTTGATGCCGGCCTTTTCCCTTTCGGCCGCTTCCTTGTCCCTCTTGCCCTCATACCTCTTGTGCTGGCGGGTCCGTTCGCCAGCTTTCGTCCTCGCCTTGTCGGCCTTCCGCCAAAGGACAATTTCCTACAAGCAAAAAGAAATCATGATTTTCGTCACGCATGAATGAGGCCGCAGGCAAAGGGGATATATTTTTAGCACAGCAGCGCAAGAAGGCGGAGAGGCGCACCTGCTGCTTGAAGTAGCGGCGGTCTTCCTCGTCCACAAGCACAAGGTTCAGGTAGTACTTGAGGGAAAACTTATTGTTGATGTTGCGATAAGTGGGGGTGAGCTCGAACGGAGTCAGGAAAAGGCGAATGGGAATCGACTCGCCTAGGTAGAACAAAGTGAGACTTGGAACCCTGAGACCAGCTCGAGGGGAGAGAGAGCGAACCTCGCACGGGAGCGCCATCCATGATCTCGTACTTGGTGATGGTCTCGCTCTCATTGTACAGATTCGGGCCTGTAGAGAGGAGGAAAAAGAGGTCAACCACAGGCGGAAGGAGGGAACTTAAAAGGAGGCGCGAACGTACCCGAGCCAGTAGACTCTCTCTTGATGATGGCAATTTCCATGTGCTTGATCTTGATGCGAACCAGCAGGAAATAGATCTTGCCTGGTGTGCCGATGGTGTCAATGTCGGGATAGAAAAAAAAAAAAGACAGAGCGCCAAATCGGCGAGCTGTGAGTACCGATGATGACATCCTTGAGGTGGTACTTGGACCGGTTGTACTCAAACTCAATGTGAAGGCAGTCCTCAATGCCGACCTCCATCTTGATCGGGTTGTTGACGTCGGGGTTCTGCTGGTAGTTTTGGACCCAGATGTCCTTCTCGCTTGTCACTGTCGACGCGAGGCCTCGAGTCACCGTAAGGCGCAGGAAGTACCTGATCGGGGCGCACGCAACACAACACAAAGCAAGAAGTAAACACGCAAGCTAAGTGTGTGGGCTTTAAGTGGCAATAAAAACACTAGTGCGTGGTGGACATGACCACGCGAGGAAAAAACGGTGACGCAAACGAACCTGAGGCGCACATTAATGCCGTTGTAGGACTCATACTGCTTCTCCACCTTAGAGAATTCGAAGGGGAATTCATTCGAGCCAGTGATTTCACCCGCGGCGGCGAGCTCCCTCGATTGCGAAACGAATTCGTGATTGCTTCCACGCTCGTAAAACAATTCTGGGAGTGCGAGATTATATTAACGAACTGTTCTTCGTGCAGTGTGCGCACAGTGGGAGCCAGTACCAACATGACCGATGAATTCGATCTTTATGCCTTGATGCTCGTACTTCTTCCCCTCCTTGCAGTTCACCTTGGCCACGCCCTTCACTGTTTCATCTCCAATGTAGAGAGGCAGCTTGTCCGAGCCGTTTTCGGTGGTGATGTCGATGGTCTTTCTCTCATCGATGCCATCCAGCTGGATTGACACTACAATAGGCGATCCAAACAAAAATGCCATGACTCAACCTCGCGCCGAGAGCGATCAGATCAATTCGACAGCAAGTGCCCCACCCGAAACCGCACAGGAAATGTGGGGCACTTTTTCTACTATAATTTCTAATATTTTCTTTTTGTGCCCCATAACCGGGAAAAAAGGGGGTAATGGCTGGTAGAATTTTTTCTGCTTCCTTTCTCCGGAGGGGGGTGGGTAAGGGGCAGCTCAAAAGGCCGTATTTCTCTTTCTCCCCCTTACGTATCGACCAGTCGGACCTTTGGAGTACCTTAAAGTACGGCTTGCCCTCTCACTCGCCTCACCCGTACCGCGATTTTACACCACATCAGATTGCTGACTTTCGTTTCTTCTCTCATTGCAGCATGCGAATTATTGCGGCTTACCTGCTTGCAGTTCTTGGCGGGAACTCCTCCCCCTCTGGTGCTGACATCAAGAAGATCCTCGACTCCGTCGGTGTTGAGGCCGAGGATGAGCAGGTCGAGCTCCTCGTTAGCGAGCTGAGCGGCAAGGACGTGTTCGAGGTTATCGAGGAGGGCAAGAAGAAGCTCGGCGCTGTCCCCGTCGGCGCTGCTGCCCCCGCCCCCGCTGCTGGTGGCGCTGCCCCCGCCGCTGCTGGTGGTGCTGCCCCCGCCAAGGAGGAGAAGAAGGCCGAGAAGGAGGAAGAGGACGATGACGTCTTCGGTGATGGTGGTGGTGATGGTGGCATGGGCCTCTTCGGCGGTGACGAGGATGACTACTAAACCTCACAGCTCTGCCTCAGTTTATCCGCTCTACGAACAAATAAACGTCTTGACCTCTCCATTCGTCGAGCTTTGAAGTTATTTTTTTTTTGCATTAACGCGTAAAGATCAAAGCCTAGGCTATCCCATTGGCGATTTTGGCCTGCCCGCGTCTGGAATGCATTCACAAGGCCTCCGCACGTGGCGCACAACAAGACAGCAAGAGGCAGCCAAGGGGCCTCGGCTTTGATGGGGGGGGGGGTTGCCACTTAGCGATGAGAAGCTTAGCTGGTTGTGCCCCAACACCCAACCCACTGACGGCCACCAGCAAACAGTTTTTCTATGTTTGCCCACTTTGTGCACTCTCGCCCCCCTTCTTCCGTGTTGGTGGCGTTGGTGGCCACAAACGGAGAGGCCAACGAAAAGCACACAATCGTCAAGATGCACAGCCGCATGGCGGGACTTTATGCGTTTGGGAAATAAATAAAATACTCTGTACAAGCTTTGCAGCTTCCACACAAAAGGGTTGGTCAAAGAAGGCGAAGAGGTCAAGGTCTTCCTTCTAGAAGGCCTGGCCGGTACGGGAGTTGGAGCGAGATCGGTTGGCGGCCGGCGGAGGCGGGAGGCCGCTTGCCACACTGGCAGACCGCTGGAAGGTGGCCTGCGCGCCAGAGGCAGCGTAGTGGCTTCCTGCGGGACCGTAGCCTTGCTGCAGGTAGGAGTGGTCCATCGAGGGCAGCGTCGGAAGGCTGGCGGTCAAGTTCGTCTTGAGGCCATGCTGCTGCCCATACGGCTGCTGGTGGCCGACGTTGGGCACGACGCCCTTGCCAGAACCGACCGAGGCGAGGAAGTCGAGGTCCGAGGAGCCGAGGGAAGAGCCGTGGCTGCTCGGCGGCTGGCTCAGCGTCTGCGGCTGCCACTGGGGCTGCGCCTGACCCCACATCTGCTGAGGCTGCTGCTGCTGCTGCTGGTAAAGAGCCTGTTGCTGCTGGAGCTGCTGCTGCTGGGCGAGCTGCTGCTGGTAGAGGGCCTGCTGCTGTTGCTGCTGGAACTGCAGTTGCTGCTGCTGGTGGGGGTAGGGCTGAGCGCCAGCCGCACCGGCCGAGTGGGGCGGCGACAGAGGGCCAGTGTAGGCCGGGAGCGAGGGCGCCGAAGACGAGAAGGGCGATGTGGCTGACGGGCCCTGAGCGGGCATCGTCTTGAAGCCCTGGGCCGCCAGGCGGTTGAAGTCGTCGGTCGACATGCGGCCGACGTCCATCACGCGCTGGGGCTGAGCCTGGCTGGGGAAGGACCCAAGCTGCGGCTGGCCGGCCGCAAAGCCGCCCGTTCCGCGCGGGCTGAGCGGCGAGGCCGGCGACTGGGCGAGGGCCTGCTGGAGCTGCTGGTGCTGCTGCTGTTGTTGCTGTTGCTGCTGCTGGAGCTGGAGCCTCTGCATCTGCTGCTGGATCTGCTGGTAGTCGTCGGGGACGGCCTGCGGCTGCGGGGTGGACGCGTAGAACGGCTGCTGATAGGCTACCGGGGCGAAGGGCGCCGTCATGCTCTGGGCACCGCGCTGCTGCTGTTGCTGTTGCTGGTGCTGCTGGTACTGCTGCTGCTGTTGGAGCTGCTGGAGCTGCTGCTGCGAGGGCGACGCCTGCTGCTGCGGGACGCGCGGTGGGAGCGACGTGCTGCGCTTGCGGGAGAGGGTGCCGGTGCCCTTCTTCTCCTTGGGCACGCCACCCTTGCCGCCGCCGTTGCCGCGGTGGAAGTAGTCTTCCTCGTTGTCGCTGCTCTCGTCCTCGTAGTTCTCGCCCTCATCGTCGTCATCGCTGTCGTCGCTAAAGTCGTCGTCGCTGTCGTCGTGCTTGCCGCGGTTGGACTTGGCCGCGGGCTTGCGCGCAGGCGAAGCACCGCCGGCGCCGTCGCGCGGGCCGCGCGAGGTCTCGTACTTGAGCGGGCGGATGGCCGAGGTGCGGCCGCACTTGGTGTCGTACTGGCTGAGGAGCTCCTCGAGGCGGTCGAACGTGTTCATGAGGAACTCGGTGAGGTGCTCGTTGTCGACGCACTTGTCGATGAGCTTGATCACGCGGGGCTTGGCCTCGCGGCACAGGTTGACGAGGGACTGGATAACCTGGTCCTTCTCGGGGTTGTCGCGCGGGCCGAGGGCGTTGAGCATCTCCTCGAGCACGTCCATCGACTCCTTGAGCGGGTTGAGGATCGACTTGACCTCGTCCTCGTCCATCTGCGTGTTGCGCGACGAGCGGCCCTGGGCCTCCTTCTCCTGCTTGGAGAAGACCTCGTCCTCGGGGCGCTCAGGCGGGAAGCGCACGCCCTTGGCCCGCAGCTGGCTGTAGTGGTGCGCGTAGAGGCTCATGCGGCCGTTCGTGCGGTCGCTGAAGGCCTTGCCCCAGGCCTGGATCAACAGCAGCACGCGCTCCTCCATGAGGTCCCGCATGTAGTTGCCCGACGAGCTCACGCCGAACATGCGCTTGCCGCTGATGCGCGGGCGCGCCAGGCGCAGGAGAGTCTTGAAGAGGGCCTCATCAGCCGCCACGTAGTGGAAGCGAGTGCCGCAGTTCTTCATGCATGTCTCGAGCAGCTGTGCCACCAAACAATCTCGGGTGAGTAACGACAACCCAGAGAGAAATGAAAAGCGAAAAAAAGGAAAAGAAAAAAGGCAGAAGCGGAAGCGCTGAGAACGAAATGCGAAGCAACCGAAAGAAAGAACACGAATTAGGCCGGGTGGGGGGGCAGGTTCGTACAATGAGGGAAAGGTAAGTGATGCGGTTGGAGCGCTTCATGCGGCGGAGACCCGCGACCAAACGCTTGTGAATAACGCCAAGAGCGGCTTCGTGTCTAATAGAAAAGCAGGCCACACGACATGAGCGAAGAAACGGGAAGAGAAGAGAGAGAGAGAGAGAGAGGCCACACGTACGAGTGGTTGTTCTGGTACTTGTTGACCACACCGCAAAAGTAGAGGTTGGTTTCCCAGTCAGGTGAGACCAGGCCGGGACGCACAGCGCGTCTGTGGATGGACTTGAGCCTGTAGTAGACCGCATCGCGAACGGGCTTGTTCACCGTCTGGCAGGTCGTGTAGGATCCGAACATCTTCTGTGTAGGTCTGTTGAAGATGGGCTGTGTGGTGTTGAGCTGTTTTGAAAAATGAACGAAGGATCTTCTTCTTCTTCTTCTTCGACTGGCCTGCTGGAAAGACTGGTTCTTCTAGTCCAAGATTTACGGGAGGACGGCTTACGAGGTGGCCCTTCAGAGAGAGACCGACTAGGCGGCAGGCGAGAGGTGCGCGGTTTGCGGAGGAGAGTTGAGTGACTGACGAGTAAGGCGGGCCCGAGCGCAAGATAAAGGCGACGTGGCCCACCGAGGCAACCGGGCGCCCAGCACCTTCAAGCGGGCAATAGTTATCACCTCCGCCGAAAATCGATTGGAAATTTCGATCGTGTGCACCGCGAAGTGCCGCATACGACCGCCTCGCGAGGTACCGCACCGCTCCACCGAAAACTCGAAGGTGTTGTTGATCGCATGTGCACCCACAGCCAAGAACGTCTCTCCTGCGGCTACTTCAACGACTCACGACCTCGCTACACACGACGCCATAAAAATGAACGAGAAGTCCTGCTTGGGGACGAGTGGGAAGTGTTTGATGGTTGGAGCACGTGTTATATGCCGCACCAACAGCATTTTTGAAGTTGCAGTTTGCACACAACCAGTCTAGTTGCCCTTGGAGTGGAAAGAGTTCTTCTTCTCGATGGTCTTCTTCTTGATCTCTCGTTCGTAGGCGGGAATCTTGGTGAGGTAGATTTCGAACACACGAATGACATCGTCCCGTCCTCCATCGACAGCCATCTCCTGCGCCGTTTTGCTCTTGGGGTTGGTGTTGTCCGGGTTGGTGCTGTAGATGGCCAGCGAGTCTCGCGCTCCGGCCTTGAACAGAGCTGCACATTGTAACGTTGTACGGAAGTTTAGTGATGGGGGGGGGGGAGGGAAGGTAGCGCTTGCGTCAAAACCGTGGGGAGGCGCTAAGGCGACGTACCGATCACGATGTCGGCGTAGCCGCCGTGCACGGCAAAGTGCAGCGCCTTCCACCCGAAGATGTTGCACTTGTTGACCTGTGCTCCGGCCTCGATGAGCTTGTTGGCGCATTCAAAGTGGCCCAAGGCGCTCGCCACCATGAGCGGCGTGTTCAAGTTCTCCGTGGCCACGTTGACGTCCGCTCCACCGGCGATCAGCCACTCCATCGTCTAACGAAAAAAGAGGAGAAGCGCAAGGTGAGGACGATGGGCTCTGAGGATGATGGACAAGACAGAGGAGAAGAGTAAGTGGGCACCTGGTTGTGGCCATACTGAGCGGCCACCATCAAGGGGGTGGTGTCTTTCCGGAGGGTGTTCTTGATGTCGAAGATGGCGTTGTACTTCTCCCTCTCAAAGTGGACCACGTACATGTCCTCGTTGAACACGGGCTGCTCCTGTGACTTCTTCGTTCTGCGTCGGTTCACATCGCTGCCGGCCTCCACCAGCATGCCCACAATGTCGCTTCCCGGTCCGCTCTTACCTGCAGCGCGGATGTCAGACATGTGCGTGTGGAAAGGGGGGAGGGGGCAATGATGACGGATTCAACCCCGCTTGACGGCTACTTCAAGAGGAGTCTTGCCAGAATAGGTGTAGACGTTGATATCGATATCGCCATCGAGGAGAATCTTCACGATATCAGAGTAGCCTCGTCGGATGGCGATGAGCAAGGGGGCTTCCCAGCCCTTCCACATTTTCTTCTCCTTTTTCTTGAGCTCGTGAATCGTCACGCAGCCCAGCATCGTATCGCGCTGTTGGTTGTCCTTCTCCTTGGACTCGCGCATATCTCGGCGCGTCACAGGAGGCGAGCGCGTGCTCCCCATGCCAAGAGGCGAGAATAAATGGGGCGAGTTCGATGGATTGCCGTGCAATCTGCACAATGATAACATCAATGTGGCGTGTTACCTGATAAGGTTCGTCACTTCAGCTCGCATGAGGCGGCGGACATACCTGGGGGATGAGGGCGGCGAGTCGCTTTGGGGCGGGTTGACCAATGACTCGACCGAAGCGTGCGAGTACCACGGTGGAGAGAGTGGCAAGAACTCATCAGCACAAGTGGGAGCAGGCACGTTGCTCGAAGTGAGCGAGGTCGAGGAAGCCGACGACGAGGACGAGTAGCTGCCTCGCTGATCCCTCTCGTCCTCATCTTCTGATGCGGGGTCCTTGTCTTTCGACTTGGACTTGGATTGAGACTTGTCCTTGGTCTTGGCTTGCCTTACCCTCGACTTGGGCTTGCCCTTGGAGCCTTTGGCCTTACTGCCTTTCTTCTTGTCCTTCTTATCCTTGTCCTTGTGCTCCACGCCCGCGCCCCAGCTGAGGATCGACAAAGCGATGGTCTAGAGGTAGGCCCCAATACAGTGAGTAAGAAGTCATTCTCCATATGGGGGGGGGGAGGATAGGGATGGATCACCTTGTTGCCGGTGTAGAGGCTGAGGCAGAGGTAGTGGTCGGTCAAAAAGAGCTGGCGCTTGAGGAAGGGATAGTCGTGGGCCAGGCTGACAAACTTTTCGTGATCCGAATTGACGATCATCTTCTCGAAGAAGTAGCGCAAACGTTGTCGTACAATGCCTTGCAGTCGCGGGCAAGCCATTCCTTCGGTAGCGTGGTACAAATGCTCTGCATTCGCGCATGTGAGGATATCGGGAAAGAGGGTGATAAGCAACACAAAACTACAACCCAAGAAAGAAAAACGTACCGGTCTCCTCGAGAGTCGATGACTGCAATCGGTCACAGAGGAAATCTTCGACCAATTGCAGGAGATCAGTGAAGCTGTACTGGTTGGCGCAGATCAGCACATCCACGGCGTTGTCCTCGTTGAGTATAATCTGCTGCGTGTAGAGATATTCAATGGCAGCATAGAAGACTCGCGGATTGTCCACTTGGATGGTGATTGTTTCCTCGGGCTGACCTTCTATCATGTGCGACTCCAACATGCGCTGGAAGAACTCAGAGCGCTGAACAAAACACAAAAGGGTATGAGATAAAAAAAAGTATTCTCAACAGCAGGAAAGTAGAAGTGTAGTATGCCTACCTCTTTGAGCACAGCCGAGCAGACGTGATACTCCTTGAACACATCTCTGGTTGCGTTATCTACGATACGGAGCACGCGATCGCCGAAGTCGGACACGGCGCCCTTAGCCAGCTGGCGCATATGCTTGTTGTCGTCGTTGAACAATCGAACCTGAATAAGAATGAAAGAGCGGTCAGGTGCAAACACGTTTACTCTGTTATATAAGGTGCAGTGGGCATACCAGAATACGCAAGAGGCCATAGACGCCTTCAATGTTGATTTTGTTCTCTTTGTAGTATCGCAGTCGTGCGATGACCCACGCTAGTACCCGGAACCTGCCACCAAACAGTGGTCACTGGCAAGCGCCAAAAGTGGAGGGGAGGAGTTAGGTGTATCGAGTACCGAATGTGTAGCGAGTACGGGCCAGAATGGTCGTTAAGGACGTGGTTGAAGAGCATTATGATGTCTTTGTCGCCATCCGGAGGAATGTTGGGCGGCAACTTCGCGAGCACACCCGCAGTCTGCAGGCGTGCCGACGATGGAAGGAACCGCAAGCTGCAGCGCAGCAGGCCCAGTGCAGGCGGACAGGCTGGTTCCTGCGAGAGGAAGGGCCAAGATCGGCACGCATTTAAGTGTACAGGCCTGGCGAAGAACAAAGAGCGAGGTTGGAGTACCTCAACAAGGGCCCTCACGAGAGCTTGTGCCGACTCGGCATAGTCACCGCACCAAAGAAAATATTCTCCAAAGTCGAGGAAGAGCTTGCTCAGCAGTTGGTTCCTTGAACCGAGAGGAAGGAGAGCGTGAGGTCGTAAATTCATCCGAGTTGTCAGCCCAACAATTGATGACGCACCTTAGGCCTATCGTGGACGCTGAAGACACGGTGGAGGGCGCTCCAGCCGAATCGAATGACTGTGCAGCAGTATCAACAAACGGAGGTCCATCGAGCTTGGATTCGATGTCAGCAAACTCGAGCACGTCAATGCACCGTTGGTAGAGCTCGAGCACGTCGTTGTGATAGTTCACCTCTGCATAGATCTTCCGAGCAGACCTGAAGCGCCACAGTGTATGAGCACAGCAATTAGCCAGAATGCATTGGGTAGGATCACATACCCGGAAAACCACGTTTGAGAGTCAGTTCTGATTTCGGATGATGACGGCGATCGAGGAGGAGTCGAGGAAGCGGATGTGTGGGCACTATTTCGAGGTGTCCTCGTCTGTCGTGTTGACACGGGCAGCGCCATCATCTCGAGCCACCTGAAGCACCACAAACACGTAAGAAAAACAGCTCATGAGCGCTTGTGGGTGGAAGTCGCGCACTCTGCCAAGTTTTTGGTTGTCTTGGCCTCGCATCGAATATGAAGGTTGTGGCTCTTGCGCTCTTTGAAGTGATAGCTGCCATCGGCGCCGCCACTGGCTATCGGAGGATCCACTGTGGTATTGAGATAGAAGCCCCGCTCGTAGAGAATGTGCTTCAAGAGATAAAGTTCTTCGAGGTGGCGCTGGAGGATGCGGAAGGCAGCGTGGTCCTTACGACCGCGCACGCTCTTGACAAGGACCAACAAGTCAGATGTCTCATAGAACTGAATGTTGGCTCTGATCTCAGCTTCGGTCAGCTCCTCGATCTTCTTGCGGTAGAGCTCCTCTCGTGCGCGCCAGTTCGCGCAGAAGCTGGATTCTGGCGGTCGCTCAGCCTCCTTGGGCACCCTGGCCTGTTGGGGTGGCGATGGAGGAGCTTGCTGGTGTGGCTGGTACTGCAGACGGTCCCTGCTCTTACGCAGTGCTTCTGTCTCTGCAATCTCCTTCTTGATCTCATGCCGACCGTCCTTTTGCATGAAGCGATCGATCCAGCTTCGCTTCTTCTTTGGCTGTGACGGCGACTCGTCACCTGCATACACACACACACACACAACGAATGCCAACCCGGCGTCAGGCTCGTCCTCCGAAAAGCAAAGCACACACACGATGCGCGAACACACCTGGTGTTGGGCGCGCCTCCCGGCCGGGCGAAGAGCGAGAGTAACCGAGGGAGGTAAGGGCACCCTCCCCCATCATTTTGTAGAAGATGCCGCTGCTCGAGATTTCTTCATCTGAACTCAAGGCCATAGGCTTCTTGAGCCGATTATTGGCCTCCATTTTCTTGCTGGGGCTCCCTTCATCGGTGGCGCTGTTTCGATCAACTGAAATGACGGAGCAGGTAGAAAGTGATGAGCCTGATGTCGAAGAAGATGACGAGGTGAGCTCTCGCCTGCCTGCTGCCGATTCCATATGCGCGCGGACGAACAGATCCAAAAGGGCCGTCACGAGCTCGAGGGACCACGAACACTCCCCTCCACGCTTCTTTCGCCCTGTTCCCCTTTCGTAAACTGCCCTTCGCCGTTTGCTTTCAGAGCGTTCGACGAATGCAGAACAGTAACACGGTTTTCCGCACATGAGCCGGTCTGAGAGTTTTGACCGCAAAAACTGGCCGGGCCCGTTTGGCCATACGTCTTTCTGGTTCCTCTTGGCGCGCAAAATGGAACAAGCGTGGGAGGTGGCCACCGCCGCGCTGGCTGTTCCGCACGGTGGTGATTTGCACGTCCCAGATGTAAATCTGCTTCGTATGCACCTTCTACCACCAGAAGATCTACTTCTCCTTCACCACAATCACACATCTTTTGTCTCAATTGCATTTAGGAGGGAGTTTGGCTATACTACGAGACCAAGAAACACTTGCTCGTCTACTTGTCGAGTGGTATTGGGGTACAATAACACCCATCTCCTTGCTGCCACTCCCTTGGAAGCTGACACCGTTAATACTTCTTACGAACGCAGAGCAGCTATCGGCACGCAGCACGGCAACTCATAGCACCATTCCACTCGGTTCGGTCACAGGAAGCCGAAGCCTAGAGGTTCGTTTCAATAATGACCATGCAATCTACCAACTTGTCTGAAACGGATGTTGCGCTAGGAGGCGAAGCATCGCCTTGCCAAGGACGAACTCGGTGACTGGGCCGAAACGCAGCTCGCAGCGGTTGCAGACCACGTAGCGCGCCAACAGAACGTGACCACGGTTGTTTCCCTGCTTGAAACTGAACTGAGTGTTGCGTACCTTTAAGCCTCCTCGTCGTGAGCAACCTGTGTCACCACCTGAGCACCTTACGTAAACTCCACTTTTGGCGACAGGGCCGACCTCTTTCCACGGTTCGAGATCTTCACTCGCCAGCAACTTCTTACAGAGATGCCAGCCTTCAGAGAGGTGCTCTTCTACTGTCTGCAGAGACGGTTTGCCCGCGAAAGCGACGCGTGGATCAAGAAGCATGAAGACGAAGCAGAAGAAGCGATTGATGGAGACAATGAAGACAACAACAACCTCATGGAAACAAGCCACTCGGAGCCCACTGCTGACGCGAGCATGATCGATGCGCTCTTGGCCATGATATCACAAGAAGTGTGCGAGGAAGTTGTTACGGAGGTTGTGTTCGAGGAGACAGCCGCTCGGGTGGTACGCTCGTCCTCTTACTCCTCTTTTCTACAATTGCCTAATACCATTATTGTGTTGGAACATTTTACAAATTGTAGGAGTCCTCATGCAAGGCCGTATTTGACCGATCGGTGCTACCTTCCATGCTGCGGTGGCTTAATGAAGCAGCTCTTGGCTGGATGTGCCGCATACTGCGCCGATCGTTGGCAGCTCTGGAGCCGTGGCGAGCTCGTCTTGAGTCGCACCTCTACCAAATCATAGGCAGCCTCAGGTACCTCTGCTTTGAAGTCAGCCGACGCTGGTGGCTGCTGTTCTCAAACTTCACTTCGCCTAGAACGAGCGAATTGTTCGACATCATTGTCGACTACCCGGACAGTGTACCCGCTTTGCTCGATCTGAAGGAATGTCTTGCGCGGAGTGATCAACACCTCGAATTGGTATCCTCACTAGCGCAAACGTATGCCCGATCAGCACTTTGGGCCGGGGTCTGCTCTCTCACCGTCCATACTCTTAGGCTCTCGCGGCGTCTGCTGCACAGTGGTGCCAGCACGAACGACATCATCACGACTTACATCGCTACGATTCGATCATTGCGGCTCGTTGACCCGTCGTCTGTGCTACTGGGTGCCATTCGCCCGCCTATTGCAGCGTACCTCAGGTAAGCCGTACATGACCAGGCAAACAAGATCTTCATAACTTAACCACTCGCGTTCATCCGTTCTCAGAGGACGAGACGACACATTACGCTGCGTCGTTAGTACAGTTACCGAAGATTCCAACGCCGAGCTCTACGAGGAGCTTGGGCGCGCTGAAGCAGAGCAGCAAGAGGACTATGACAACGAAGAGCAAGAAAATGCGGATGACGATGAAGGTAAGGCCAATCGAGCACGAGAGGAACTTCAGGTTTAACAAAGCTTTCACAGGTATGAGTTGGACGCCTGCGCCTATTCATCCGGACATCGAAGTGGCCGATGAAGCTGCCCGACAGCTGGACACAGTTTCCCTCCTCGTTCAGATTTACGGTTCCGATGACCTATTCATCCAGGTACCCAGGTGCTTCGTCGCAACTTGTGAAGAAGGCAACTATTGATTCTCTCGCGTAGGAATACCGCACCATGCTCGCGTCGAGGTTGCTCGCCATAACTGACTATAACACGGATAAAGATGTACGAAATCCGTGCTACCTCGCTGCGCACCTTCCTTCAAACACGCCCATCTTATCATCATTTGTGTTGCCAGTACCACAATTTGGAGCTGCTCAAGTTGCGGTTCGGCGAGGCTCGCCTGCATGAATGCGAGATCATGCTGCAGGACATGTCCGAATCTCGGCGACTGAATGCCAACATCAACAGGACTATTGAGGCGAAGGCGCCGCCAGGTATCTGTGTGTAGCTTCTTCAGTTCCTCCAGTTTTGCATTCGCTAACGGACGTATTGCTGTAGCAGACACAGACAAGGCACCACTCGACACGACGATCATTTCCTTTATGTTTTGGCCCACTTTGCGAGAGGACGAGCTCACGCTGCCACAGCCAATACAAAGGTTTATCTTAGTTCATTAACGACAATCATTGTATGTATCCTCACCCTGCACTATAGCTCGATGGAGAGCTACCAACAGGAGTACAAGGCCATCAAGGCATCACGAAAGCTGTGCTGGCGTCCCGCCCTCGGTACTGTCGAAATCGAGCTGGAAGGGCCCCACGGCGTGCAGTCCTTTAGCGTCTCTCCGCTCCAGGCCTCCATCATCTACCTATTCCAGGAGCAAGGTTCGTCGCGCCCACATATAGTACGCCCTCAGTAGGGAAGTGAGCTGATATCCTTTCCTTCATAGAGAGCTGGAGCATCGAAGAGCTGGCGGAGAAGCTTGGCACAGGCAACGATGCGGTGAGGAAGGGAGCGGGCTACTGGGTTGCAAACGGCGCCCTCCGGGCCAGCTTCCAAGGCCGCTCTCTTGTCTACGAGTTGTGCTTCGGAGAAGAGATAAACCCATCTGGTGAAGGTGCACACAAAATGCTGGCTCATGCTCTCCTCTCAATCACTTACAAAACCGCGCTACCCACCCAGGAGTGGCCGATGAGGATGGGGAGGGCGTTACGGGTGGAGAGGAAGCAGACCAAGAGACGTGGACCTTGTGCGAAGAATTCATCAAGGCGATGCTTATGAACCAGGTTAAGCGGCTCTCGGCGGATGGAATCCAGGAGATGCTCTCGATGACGTGCGACTTCTACGATAAGACTCTACCGGAGCTCTGCCAGTACTTGCAGTCGATGGTCGCCGCAGATGTGATAACTCTGGATGTTGATGGCTACTACGCCCTTAAGAGCAATTAGAGACTACGTTCCACCATTCCACTCATCCCTCCTCATTCCCCCCTCTCTTCCTGCGCTCGCATCGCGTCTCTCCAGCGCCGTGGCAGGATAATTCCCGGCACCAAGAGCCGGCAAGGTCGCAGCAGTCTGCGTGGAAAAGGTAAGTCTGGTGCACGACGGCTCAGTCAGTCCGCTTCGAGTCCACGTCGAGTACAGATCACACCTTCAGGATTCATCGAGATGGAACCTTTCCCTGCTGGCAAAGGCTGCGGTGGCGATGACTGCGAGCCGGGTAACCCTCGCACGGTGGGCGAGAAAGAAGCATGCTACGAGAGCTTGAAGAAAGCCGCCGGTATGTTCCCTTTATCCCGTCTGGGTGCACTTATTCACGCATGTTGTGCAGAACGGTTAATGAAGGGGCAAGTGGCGTCCTTCACCGACGTGCGGCTTCTCGAGACCAAGGTTACGAAGGCCGAGGGCATCATAAAGGACCAGGCCGATTGCATTTCCAAGTACGCGGAAAGGAACGTTAAGCTTACAACGATGCTGGAGCACCAGCAAAAGCTGCTCTCCGCTCTCGAGTTTGAGGTCAAGGCGACGCAAACCATGTGCAACTGTCTCAAGGAGACAGTCACCACGTTCGGCGAGCGCGTCCAAGTGGGTACGCATTGTGCTCTTCCTCTTCCCCTTCAGGCCATCGACTGCGCTGAATCTTATTTCTTCGGTTGGGCAGCCAACGATGAGGTCTCAGCCAGTGCGAAGCAGGTCAAGCAACAAGAAGATGTCGTCGCCGGTCTCGAAGCTGAAGCACGAGGCGTAGCGAAGTGGAAAGCTGAACATCAGAAGAGGCTTAAAGAGCGTACGTAGCTATTTATTATCTCTACACTGGCCGTTTGCTCACTGAGGGACCTCGTTGTGCCGCTTTAGTTGAAAGTCGGGAGAAGCAACATAAGCGAGAAATTAGGCAACTCGAAGCTATGCTCGAACAGTCTCAAGCCACGCTTGCGCAGACGGAACAAGACAAAGGTTCACTAAAGCTTACTCTCTTCTTAGTAGTGGTGTTGATCTTACGCATGTCGCTCGATCTAGGTCGCATGCAAGGACAGCTAGCCTCTCAGGAGGAAGCGATAGCAAAAGCTTCGTCGAAAGCCGCTCATAACCGCGCGAGACTTACGGAAGCGCAAGCCGAAATCGCGCGGCTCAGGGAAACTGAAAATAGCCTTCGTTCTTCCCTAAGCGAGCACGCGTGCCTCATTAACTCTCTTAAAGAGCGAGCTGACACCGTGGTATCTCTCCTTTGCTCTCCAATGCTCTATCATTCCTGAATGACATGTGTGCGTTCCCATAGGAAAGAGACAATGACGCTCTGCTCGTTAAACTCGCTGGCCTGTCGGATGATAAGGAAGTCATGCAGAGCCAGATCGTTGCTTTAACTCAGCAGAAGGCAACACTAGAGGCTGAAGTCGCAAGGTTGGATGAGAGCGTGCGATCAGCAGAAGAACAACATCAGCTGCAGGACGAGCGGTACGGCTGAGTATACTCTGTTGGACTTTTGGCTTGACTGAAACTGGCGTCCTCCAGTGTCCTGAGCTTGACTGCCGAGAACGAAACTCTTCATGTGGCCAACGGTTCCCTTGTCGCCGAGCGTGATAACCTGGAACAACAGCTACGCACTGAAAAGAAGATTTCAGTAGAACTTGCGGGCGAACGTGATGAACATGTCGCTCTCGCTGAGCGACTTAAGCTGGAGTCTGGTCACGCCACGTCACTGCTCGAAGCTGAGAAGTCCCAACATCAAAAGGTACTCATCCTTTGGAGCAATACTCGGCGTGAGAAAGGTTGTGTTGACCAGGTTCTCTTGTCCTGAAGCTCCAAGAGTCCACGGCAGAGCTGCGCACGGAGCTTGCGCATCTGCAGACTACAGAAGCCCTCCGAGAAGGCGCGTTAGGCTTGATTCAAACCGAATACGAGAGCGTGCTGAGTGAGCTTCAGCAACTGCGTACTGAGCGAAATCAACACGAGCTGCTCAAGCGGCACTCGCAGGATTTAGAGGTAAACAGCGTCGAATTGATAACTGTCTCTGCGAACTACTCTAATCGTGAAATCTGTTTTTCCAGTCGCGAGTGAACATCACCGCTCGTGATGCAGATGATCTCCGTATGGCGCTAGAGTCTGCTCGTAAAGAGTACACGAGGGTGGAGGAAGAGGTCAAGGCGAAGGCCGACGAGAACAAGGCGCTTGCTGCCCTTATGGACGAGTCTCGCCGCCAGAATGAAGCGCTTACAGGGGCTCTAAGGCATGAGCAAGCAAAGCTTGATGACATCGGCAACCGTCTGAACATGGTAAATTCTTTCCCAGCCGGTGCTGCTGCTGACTCAATTGCTGCTGCTGACTGAGGTCGGTCTGCTGTTCGCGCCCCACAGGAACAAAATAGGGCGAACGAGGCCTTTGCGCAACTCAGCGCTGAGCGGGAGGCTAAGGAAAGAGAGCTCAGAAAGCAAATTCAAAAGTTGCAGGAGGCTATACACGAGAAGGTGCGTTCGCCGCTGGTCTGGGGTTCGCGAAGGTAGTCATGATGCTAATCGAAATGACGCAGGACACAACATTGCGTGACTGCCAGCAGGCGCTTGACGCCAGCAAGTCTCTCATGGCCGAAGAGCGTCAACGTCAAGCGTCACTTGTTGACGAGGAGAGAACTCAATTCATCACGCAACTGAGCCGGCTGGAGGATATGCGAGGTTCGCTGGAAGCACAAGTACTCGCTCTGCGGAAGGAACGTCATGAAGGTTCGGGTTGTTCTTTCTTGGGTGAGCTGGATCTCAGCGTCGCATGGCAAGCTGCTGCAGCAGTAAGAACAGGTAAGGCGTCGATAGCAGAGACCGAAGTGTGCCCGGCCGATCCATCGAATCAATCTGAAGAGGAAAGGGACGAAATGACGACCCCGGTTATCAGGCAGAAGAGGAAGAGGACTACTACGCGCAAGACCAAGAAGGTGCGACGTGCTGCGGTGACTCGCGAAGTTGACCGAGAGCCTTACCTGTGTAATTTGTGACAGGTCACGATCAAGGCTTCAGCGCCGACGGAGAGCCCGCAAGTGGCGCCGCGCCGGGCACCCAAGAGGGTACTACTCGCGCCATACACTCTTGGCCCTACTTGCAGGCACGACACTCAAAGGAGACATCTCCTCTTCTTCAGGCCATAAGGAAGCGCCGTCTGCCGCTCCCGCAAGCGCAAGCGGCCAAGGCCAAGAAGTCATCCGATCTCTTCGACGACGTGTTCGCTTTCCACTCAGAGGGCTCGGACTAAACGCTTGCGTTGGTTGCGGAAGAAATGCAACGGCAAATCCGCGCGCAAGAAGAACGAGATGGAAGCGGATGAGCGGTCGTATGACGAGGATAAGGAGGCAGGTTTCTTGCCCACAGATGTGCCCAACGAAGATGTGTTTGTCTACCCGCCGCCTGAAGAATTAAAATGCGTGATTTGCTTCGATTGGATGCGAGATCCTGTTATCACGCGCCAGTGTGGACATACCTTCTGCCGCCGCTGCCTCGAACGTTGCTTGCTCTCTGCGCAACCCTCGTGCCCCACATGCCGCTGCCCAGCCCTCTTCTCTTCTCCCCTCCTCACTGGTCGCCAGCTGGTTGCGTCCATGGTGAACCCCAACCGCGTGGTCGCAGGTGCTTCCCTCCCCCCCCCCGCCCCCCATGCGTATTCAACGCGTTGGAGTGTTGTGTGTGGTGCAGGGATACTGGATGGGCTGCTTGTCTACTGCCGCTACGGGCTGCACAAGAGCCTGGAAGGAGAGTGGCAACTAGACCCAAGCGGGTGCAGAGAGATCCTCAAGCGGGACAATCGCGCGCAGCACGAAAGGATCTGCGGCTTTGCGCGCACTCGTACTCTCTGCTCCAGTCCCTTGTGCCACCGTGATCTTGTCTCCTCTCATTGGTTCGGCGCACACTGGCACAGAGTGCGTGCATGCTGCTCTCGGGTGCACATGGCGAGGACTACGCAAAGATAACGATCATCACTTGCAAGTGTGCCACTTTGAAGCGCTTAAAGACTACATCAAGGCAAACCAGGAGGAGATCACTTACCTTCGGGCTCAACTGCAGGTACTCGCCGTCGTTGTTTCTCTTCACAGCTCTCCCCGCTTATTGGTCAGCTTACTGGGAGGCATGAAGGCACACGAGCAGGAGATCGGGTACCTCAGAACGAAGTTCGACTCGCTCTGTGACCTGTTATCTGTACGGCACAAGCCTCCATAGGGAACAGTGCCTTGCCTGGAGTGTTAACCTGTTGCGGGTTGTGTGCGTACGGCGACTGATGACCGGCCGTGATCAGCAACGTACCCAAGGCCAGGTGGACACCAGCTCCGAGGCGAGTAGCCGGGAGCCCAACACGACAGAAGCCGCCTCTACCGCCGCAAAGGTTCGAGAGGCGAGACTTATTGTGCCTTCTTCTGTGAGGCCGCCCTAACCAGACTGGCCGGTCGTGAATGGGAGGAAGAACAACCAGGAACTCGTTAAAAGTGCGACGCCGGAAGAAATCGCTATGAGGTCAGAGCTAAACGAGCGACGAAGGAGGAATCAGCTACGCCAGACACGACAACTGGCAGAGCGTGACGCTCTTTGTCAAGTAACCATCCTTCTTGCGTGTCGTGCATACACTTATGTAGTGATTTCAAGGTGTTGACGTTTGTCTGCCCGACGGACACAGACCCTGTCCCAGATGTCCGTGTCCTGCATTCGTACGCTCGTCGCTCACGATGACACAGTCGAGGCGCTCGCGACCAACGGCGATTATTTCTTTTCGGCTTCGTGGGACAATAGCATCAAGGTACGCACGCTCTGCTTGGAGCTCATCCCCTTCCAGCCTGGCGCTGGTTCTCGCTAACTGCGTCTTCTCGCTCTTAACACGTGTGCGTATAGATGTGGAACTGTGCAACGTTGGAGAACGAACACACGTTCACCTGCGCCAACGACGTTCGCGAGCTACTTGTGCAGAACGACCTGCTGTTCTCTGGGTGCGGTACCGGAGCCATCCAAGTGTGGGACACGTACGAACGCCGGTGTGTACAGACGGCCAAGAAGCATGTGGAAGATGTGCTCGCGCTCGAGATGGCCGAGAACAGGTACGCGAGAGCAGCAACAAGTGTTTCCCTTCATCTCTGTTGCTGTGCTGGCTGCCATCAGGTCTAACATGTTCGCGATGAGGGCAACAGACGGTTGTTTAGTGGAAGCAGCGATCGGACGATCCGGGTGTGGACTGTGCGAGAGGATGCGCCAGAAGGTGAGAACGTGCTCACAAGTACAGATACCTTGCGCGGGCACTCAAATTGGGTGCGCTCATCCATTCCTTGCACACACATCTCAAAGGAAACGTGGGCTGATCTCTTTCTCCGTCCCTCTCCAGGTGTTTGCGCTGGCCTACTCTAACGGGTTGCTCTTCTCTGGCAGCTCAGACCATACCATTCGAGTGTGGGAGGTAGCTCCCGCTCTCCCCTTCCTCTCCAAGGGACTGCCGGCCGATGCTTATGTAAAACACACGTCAGGTGGCAACGATGCGCTGCATCCAAACGCTCACAGGTCACGGTGATCAGGTGCGCGCCCTGGCCGTGGCAGATGGGTGCCTCTACTCGGGGTCTTACGACTCTACGGTCAAGGTGCCATCTCGCCCCCTCCATCTGCTGGCCTGCCCTCTGCTAAGAACGACTCTCCCATTTCCTTTCGGGCAGGTGTGGGACGTAAGGACGTTGGAGTGTGTGCAAAACTATGAGGTGGACAATGAGGTGTTTGGGCTGCACACCTCCTCCGGGTTCCTGTTTTCTGGTGATGAGAACGGAACGATCAAGGTTCATAGCATTAAACACTCGCTCTTTGCCCTCCCCAACTGCGACCTGCCAGGTCTTCTGACATCTCAGACATGCGCAGGTGTGGGATCTGGCAACCCAACGCTCTCTGCACACCTTATCAGACCACAGTGGCAGCGTCTACAGCTTCGCCACGGCCAGAGGGCGGCTCTTCTCCGCCTCAGCTGACACGACCATTAAAGTCTGGCAGTAAAGAAAGAACTTTAGAGGTGACAGGCCGGTGCTCTTTCGGTTCGAGTTCTCTTTCTCTCAGAGTTCCCTTTACGGGCCAAACAGGGACTCAGCACCATCTAGGAACACTTCGGTGCCCGAGATGTGGTCCGCCAGCTCCGACAGCAAGAAGTGGTTGAGGCGCGCAACTTGCACCGCGTTGGCGCCGTGCTTCCCCGTCAAAGGAATGGTGCCTAGAGGAAAAGCGCGCAGAATGTCAGTGTCGTGCACAAGAGCACCCACACAAAAGCACACACCTTCTGGGTACTCGGCAGGCAGGCGGATGCCGTCCGTCTTGCGCGTGTTCGCTTGGATGGCGGTGTCGACAAAGCCTGGGCACACAGCGTTCACGCGAATCTTGAACTTGGCGAGCTCGACAGCCAGCATCTTCATCATCGCCACCTGCACTCAAGGGAATCCGGTCGGTGGAGGATATGCCAACAAGACTTGAAGGTGGTCAGGTCGCACTTGCGCTGCTTTGCTGGCCGCGTAGGCGGTGGCTCCCGAGTTGAGGAATGTCCGCGTCCCGTTGATAGACGAGGTGAGAACGATGGAACCTCCTTTCTCCTTCATCAAGGGTACCGCGTATCTGTTGCCGTGAAGGATCGGCTGAGCAAGCACTCAAGCAACGACCACAGAAGTAGAAGCGAGAGAGTACTTGATCGTGAGGAACGACCCAAACAGGTTGACGTTCATAGTGTCCATGAATTCTGCTGACGTGAGCTCCTCGATAGGAGCCCAGGTGCCGTTCATGCCCGCGTTCGCCAGAACACAGTCCACTTGGCCTGAACATGCCCTTAGCACCTCGTCTTGACGGCAAGGAGGATAGACGTACCAAACTTGGCCTTCACGCCATCGTAGAACCGAATCGTGTCCACCTCACTGCTCACACTGCCAGCAAAGGTGAAGCACTCGGTGCCCATAGAATTTTTGAGCTCGAGCTCCACCTCGCGCAGCCTTGTCTCGTCTTGATCAAAGAGCGCCACCTTGGCCCCTTCTTTCGCAAGGACAACCGCTGTTGCTTTGCCGATGCCACTGCCCCCGCCAGTTATCACAGCTACCTTCCCTTCCATCGCCATGGTGTGTGTCTAGCTTATGTTTTGCGTCTTTGAAGGAACGTTTTGGGGTCGAGTCTTTTCAGGACGCATGACCGTGTTGCGAATGCGAAAAAGAAGCGGTTGGGCTAAAATTCGGTGGATAAACAAAGAAAATAGTTGTTGGGCGGGTGTCTCGGCCACACAACGGCGACACTAGTCGAGTGTCAGGCCACAGCGACGACGGCATTCTTCCGTTCCCAGGTCTGGATTCGTCGGAAGCATCGCCCTCAAGTCCTCAACGGTGGAGATGTTGAGGTTGCCCAGAGATGCGCCCACAATCTGACGTGTACAACATTCCCACAGCCATCATCAGTATCGAAAGAACAGCATATTGATCATGGGATCACATGACGTACCGCAGTGGGAAGGCCGAAGAAGTTGGAAGCGATCGTAGACACGCCCGGATCTTCGTTGTTGAAGCCGGCCACAAACACAGCTGGCTCACAGTTCATGTTCTGCTCGAAGTGGATCGCTCCCTGAGGGAAGACAACAGCCATGCCCTGAGTCAAGTTAACCATGACCACCTCAGCTTCATTCTCCATGAAGAAGCCGGCTTGGAAGGCGCCCTGAACGTGGATCATCGTGAGAAACATGCGGTAAGCAGCACCATTCGAGAGTGGGTCGGAGTACGCTGGCAACAAAGTTGAACTCGGTAGCGCGAGGATGGGTGTGAGGCAGGTTGATGCCACAGGGACTGAGATAACCGACCGTCATGGCGATGCCGTTGCCGATGAGAGCGGGGAAAGTACCGGCATGCGCCGCCACGGTCTTCCCCCCTCGTCCGGTCGAAACACCCACGTTCTTCGTAAAGTCGAAGATGAAATCGGTGGCGTTGAGTTGCCCAACTCTCTGCACCTGTGTGGCCGCGGTCTTAAGCGACTGGACCAGGGCGCTGTTCACAGCTGCAGGGCTAGCAGCAGGGCTAGTGGTTTGCGCTGCGCAATGCTCGAGGTCAGCGCTTCGTCCCCTCGCAGGCTCGCGACAACACAATGTCGGTACCTGAGACGAGGGCTAGGGAGAGCAGAAGGATCAGAGCGTGTGCTGCCGTGTTCATAATGGTGGTATGTAAGTTCAATGATCCTCCCAAGAGCTTCCTCGCTGTTTTATAGCCATCAGATTTGAAGTGTGGAGTACATGTTGCCGAAAGGTCGCGACTTGCCGTCGACATCAAAATTTCGGCCAAGAGCGGGGGCAACCTCGCCAAAGGTACACCACTGGGCCGACAGTCACAAAACAAGACTCGCACGGCCAAGAAGATGTTTCGTTGTGGCAGCAAACGTGCATCTGCCACGGCGTGTCGCCCACTCGGTTGGGCTGGTAGACATGCGGGCATCAGGCGCTTGGTTTCCTCCCTTGCTACTCCGTCGTACTTCACAACGGAGCAGAAGACGCGGTTTCAAGAGGATGGCTTCCTGGTGGTGGAGCGCTTGGTTGACCCACAACTCGCCCAGTCCGTCCAAGACCGTTTTCCCCTTCTCTTCAGGTTGACCCCCCCCCTCTTTCTTTGGAGCTCTGCAGGGCATGGACACTAAACTGTACACGCGTGCAGGGGCGAGTTCGATACGGGTGTGTACCCAGACGAGTGGCACTGGCGAGAGGGCATGGGACGAGATGACGTGACGCGTGAGATTGTCAACAGTGTACGTAAACGCCACTTCTGCTTCACCGTCGCCTGCACCTTTGTTTGTCGTGTTCTCATGTCACCTGGCGCAATGCGTGAGCAGTGGAAGAGTGACTTCACCATTGCCTCGGTTGTGCTGAGCGAGCGACTTGGGCGGTTGGCGGCAGAACTGGCCGGTTGGACAGGGTCGCGCGTCGGGCAGGACGACATCTGGTGGAAGCCGCCAGGCACCAAGGCCATCTCCTTTCACCAGGACGCACCCTATTTCGATTTTTTGAACCCAGTACTCTTCTCTCCGCGGCTTTTTCCATCCAACGTAGCAACAGCAGCAGACTTCCTTTAGGTTCATCTCTCTACTCACTTCGTGTGTGGTGTCTGTCAGCGCCGCGAGGTAGTGACGTGCTGGATTGCGTTGGACGACACCTCCCGCACGGCCGGCACCCTGGAATACGTGCGGTAATCGCTCTGACGACCTCGGCTAGGTCTCCTCAGGCGGGACTCACGCTCTTCCTGTGACGGCACACAGGGGCTCGCACAAGTGGCCGCATGACAGCAAGATGTTGCAGAACGCATTCTTCACTGCCGAGGATTACCGCGCATCGCTCGATCACGTACCTCATCCTCCCCCAAACTTCCACTTCTTGGTGCTTCCCATCCGCTCCTTCGCGACCTGACCACGCAGTGGGGGATCAGGCGGCCAAGCAGCTGGGCCTCCCGCCACCGGAAGTCGTGCCGGTCGAGGTGCCGGCTGGCGGTGCAGCCTTCCACGTACGCACCACGAGCCGGATGGCAGCAGCTCTGGGACTGGTCTGATCAGCGAAGATTGTTTGGGGGGGGGGGACCGGGCAGAGCGGCATGACGTGGCACGGCTCGGGAGCCAACAAGGACAAGACGCGCATCCGACGAAGCCTGGCGATCCACTTCCTGCCCAGTCACGCGACATTCCAGCCCAAGGGCGTCGGCGTACGCGCTCCCAACCTCTGGGTGCTGGTTGGGAGAGGGGCTCAAGATCACCACGGCGGGGGGGGGAGCTGCAGTACATCTACGGACGGTACAAGAAGTGGGGCTCCGAGGAGATGGACGAGACCTTCTTCCCCATCACCTACCGCCAGGACGGCTACCGTTCCCCCTTCCTCGCTTCCTACCGTCCCGGCCAACTGTGAACTCTTCTTTAAATAGATAAATAGATACGTCTCGTAATTTATGTACACCTTAAGGGCCCTCGTTCTATATACAGGTTGCGGACGGATGGGAAGCGCGGAAGCAAAGGCTCAGAGGGAGGGCAGGGGAGCGGGCAGGTTGGCGTGTTGGCGGGCGTGGGCCAGGAGGAGGCGCAGGTTGCCGTCCTCGTGGGTCTGCAGGGACGTGATGGCCCGGTGGAAGCCTCGCCCCTGCGCGTTGGCCCAGTTCCGCTCCATGCGCGCGAGGAGGTACTCTACCTCCGCGCTCGTCTTTGTCTCAGGAGCCGGAAGGGCGGCGGGGCGGTTCTTGTGCACCAGCCACAGGTAGCTCATCAGCTCGCACAGGCCCTCCTCCACTTCTTCGGGCAGCTCGGTCTTCTGCGAGAGATACAGAGCTGCGCGATGGGGAATCAGCACTCATTCATGCGATGATAACAGGAGAGGTTGCCAGGGGGGACTTACCAATCCAGCAGTGCATCATCTCGTGGGCGAGGACAGCGCCAGCATGCTCTTGGCTGAGCCCCTTGACCAGGATGACCTCGGTGGGCGTGTACTTCTTGGCAAAGAGCGAAACGCGAGAGACCTGCTTCACCGTGAGGCCGAGCGTGCTACCAATCTGGTCGTCGGCTTGCTCCTTGCGGTGGTGCTTCTTGCCGGAGCCGTGCAGATGCTCGATCTTCTCCGGCCGGTAAAGCGAAAGCGGGATGTCGCCATCGGCGCCCGCAAACTGGATGCCCATCTCCTGGCTGAGCCATGTCTTCACTTCCCGCATGAGCTTGTCGCCCTGTGACTGGGTCTCGACGCGTTCAACGATGCCAAAGTGCCGTTCGACCTTGTGGGCATCGCCAGAGGCCTGGAAGCAGTCGACGCAGAAGGCACAACCCAGGCGCGGGTCGACGGCCAGTTGATCGCCCAACGTTCGCCCGCAGCCAGCGCAGGTGTCGCAGAAGCGGTTCATGAAGTCGTACACACAGTAGAGCTTGCCTTCCTTGTGAAAGACCCACCCGTCTTCCTCGTGCTCGTGGGCGCCGGCCGAGGAGGTCGTGGTGCCCTCGAGATGCTTGCCGCAGCCGTTACAGCGGAAGTGGGCGCGGTTGAACACGCGCCCGGCCTTCAGCTCGAACTCGCCCTTGTTGAAGTCCACCTTCTCGCCACAGCCGCACGAGCAGAAGAGGAAGGAGTTGAGGATCTCTGGCCGCGAGGACAGCTGGTCCCACACTCGCTGACGATCAAGTTCGGTCGTTTCGGATGAAGTGGTTGTGGTGGTCGTCGTCGTAGTCAGCGGGAAGTGAACGCCCAGATGGCGCTCCAGAAGCGCAGCCAAGCGATCGTGTTCGCTCCACACGAGCCAGCCGGTGCCAGCGAGAGAGGCGGCCAGCATGGCGTAAGGCAGATGGCTTCGGACATTAGGGTTGGTCCAGAAGCTCTTGACTGCAGCCTCGGCTTGTGTAGGAGGGAGGACGAAGTGGGCCGGGAAGCATTCGTGGCGGTACTGGCATGTACCACAGCCAGCCTTCATGCTGGCGTGACCTCGGCGCGCGCCAGAGGAGGCAAGCCTGGAACGCAGCCAAGGTTGGTTGTGCGATAAGGCTCGGGACAGCCCTGCCGTAGCTGAGGCGGAGGTCCCCGTCCGCACGATTGATTTCACTAATTGTGATGATGTGTTTCTGCGCATGTCTGTGAGTTGCAAGCTTGCAGTGATGGTCTGAATGCAGCCCACTTGAAGTGGCCGGCGACCCAGTCGGCGTTAGGGACTAGCATTTCCACGCTAACTTCAGGGCACTTTCCGTGTGCCCTGCCAATCAGAGAGTTCGTACGCCTTGAAAGTCAGTTGACTTGCTGACAAATTCAGATGACGTTTCGCCATGGCAGCGTTTTTCTAGATGTTTTCTTTTTTCTATTTCTCATTCTTCCACCACCGGTCCCGGCGGAAAGATCGGAGAAGCAACTTGCTGTTGCGCATAGATTTTGCACGAAGATGGAGAAGCCAGAGAAGAAGCTTGGCAAAAAGCGCAAGGCCGAAGACTCTAGCGAGGGCGGAAAGAGGAAGTCCGGACAAAAGGGTGGTGCTTCTAAATCAGAGAAGAGATCAAAGAGAGATGAAAGCGCCGGCAATGGTGAGAATGGCGAAATCGTGCAGCGTCGAGCTACGACCTACGGAGATCTGCCGGAAGGCTTTCGTGTCATGCCATCTGCCATCCCCAATAAGATAAAGCGAAGCCAAGTCTATCAAAAAATCAGAGCGGAAAAGAAGAAGTTGAAGACACAAGGCCGACGCAAGAGGCAGAAGGAGCGGGAGCGGCTGGGAGAAAAGGTATTGAACCGAAGCGTCTTCAAGCCATTATGGATTCAACCAAATTTAATTTGGCTCTCAATTGGGGAATCTACAGGCGCCTGCCAAGCTCGAGCCACGCACGATCGAAAACACTCGCGAGGTGGACGAAACGATTGTGAAGCCGGAAGATGAGGTACGCGTTAGACTGTGAAAGCCTGTCAGACAGGCAACTAACTCGCCGTTTTTTGTCTATGTACGGCATGAGTAGGAAGTTTTGGAAGATGAGGCTGTCGACGAGTTCTCTTCCTTCTTCAATGGTGAAAAGACGCCCAAGATACTTTTCACCACCTCACAAAAGCCGACCAAGGTACGTGCACCCTTGGTGGTGCGTGTTCTCTCACAAAGTGGTCCTGACTCTGTCTCTCTTCATACGACCCCGGCCAGACGTCGTTCACCTTTATTGAAGATTTGCTCAAAGTGATCCCCAACTCATCGTTCCGAAAGCGCGGCACCTTTGAGCTCAAGAAGATCGTTAGCTGGGCCAAAGAGCGCGAGTTTACGAGCCTCATCGTCATCAACGAGGACAGAGGCGGCGGACTGCGTGGAGTTAGTATCCTTTGTCAATGCAACTCTTGCCCCCTTCCCCTGTGTGGCGTGTTGTGTTGCACCCGCGTTGCGCGCGCCCCCATCCCCCCCCCCTCTTGGCCTCTCTGTATTTTTTCCTTAACCTCCTTCAAGACGGTGCACTGTTCATCAACTTGCCCGAGGGCCCAACGTTCCACTTCAAGGTCACGTCTGTTCAGCTGATGAAGGAAATCCGAGACCACGCCGTCCCAACAGACCACATGCCAGAGCTGATTTTGAACAACTTCAACACTCGTATGCGCTCCCTCATTCCCTTGTCTGGAGTGTGCTCACCGTTCTCTTCGCCTGCTGTTCCAAACAGGGCTTGGTCACACCGTGGGCCGCATGTTCGCCTCTGTTTTCCCACTCAAGCCTGACTTCAAGGGCCGAAGAGTGGTCACCTTCCACAACCAACGTGATTTCATCTTCTTCAGACACCATCGGTACGGTTAGGCCTTGCGATAGCACTTTCACTTTATCCCCTGATTTAAAAGAGCGCATGTGGGCGATTGAACAATCAGATACATTTATGAGAGCGAAAAGAAAGCGCGACTTCAAGAGATAGGACCGCGATTCACGCTGAAGCTGCGCAGCATCCAGCACGGAACCTTCGATAGCGAGCACGGTGAGTACGAGTGGGTGTACAAGGTTCGCGCTCACTGGATGCCTGTTCTTTTATTGTATTCTTCTTGTGGCGTGTTGGTGATCAGTCACACTTACCGGCGCATCTCTGGTCGCTTTCCGTTCGCGTTCGACAGAAGGAGAACGAGACCAGCAGGCGGCGGTTCTTCCTCTAAGGGCCGAGAAAAACTTGTTCGCGTTTGTTGTTCCTGTTTTCGTTTTTGGCGCCAAAGCAAGCACATTCCTGGCTGCCTCTGCGTCCCACAATTTTTTCCAAGTGGTGCATTCGGGTTTGCGGGTTGTCGATTTGCATCATCATCAGGTTTCATCTGTGGTGACCCGAATTCGACGGTCAGAGTGCCAGACCAGCAATCATGAGTGCCGAGGCACAGAAGAAGGAGCCTCTTGAGATTGGCACGAAGATTCCCTGCCGATGGAAGCAAGATGGGAAGCTGCACACATGTGAAATTCTAGAGCGCAGACCTGGCACAAAGGAAGGAACCTGGGACTACTACGTGCACTACGTTGAATTCAACAGGCGGCTTGATGAGTGGGTGAGCGAGGACCAGCTGAGTACGGACAAAGAGAAAGAGAAAGAAGAGAAGGCCGAGCGCAATGAAAGGATTAAGACGCGACAGACCAAGCGCAAGGCTCATGAGATTACTCACAACAAAGTATGACTCTCGAGAGTCTATCACTCGTTGCTTGATTAGGCTGATTTGTCTAACTGTTCTCCCCGCCCCCTCTTCCAATTCACGATGACTGCAGGAGGACTCCAAGCTCTCTGCTCTGGAGAAGGAGCACGAAGAAATCACCAAAGTGAAGAACATTCAAACGATCGAGATCGGCAAGTTCGAGGTGGACACTTGGTATTTCTCACCCTATCCGGAAGAGTTCGCCAACTGCCAGAAGCTCTACATGTGCGAGTTCTGCCTCAAGTACATGAAGAAGCGCAAGACTTTGCAAAGGCACAAGGTATATAAGCGCTTGAGGTGTTGTTTCCGTGTGCGCGGTGTTCTGGACCAACATCTCTCTTTCTCTCTCTCTCTACGCACGTAGCTCAAGTGCGACCTGCGCCACCCGCCCGGCAATGAGATTTACAGAAACGGAACGCTCTCTGTCTTTGAGGTGTGTCCCTTACGCTTCCTCTGTGTACTTGTCGCTTGCGGCATGCCTTGACTAACCAATGGGTCTCGCCTGCAACGTCACAGGTGGATGGTAAGAAGAACAAGATCTACTGCCAGAACATGTGCCTGATGGCCAAACTCTTCCTCGACCACAAGACTCTCTACTACGACGTTGAGCCTTTCCTCTTCTATATTATGACCGAGTGCGACAACAAGGGCTGTCACATGGTACGCCCCTTAACAACTCTGCATGTTGCCGCCGGAGCTCTGGCTGACTCTCTTCTATGTGTCCTGTATCCTGCCAGGTCGGTTACTTCTCGAAGGAGAAGGACTCGCCAGACGACTACAACATCGCCTGTATCCTCACCATGCCTCCGTACCAACGAAAGGTGGCGTCCCATATCGCCCGTTAACAGGTTGTACATATCAAGATTTCCTCACCCGGCGTGGGCGGCAGGGATATGGCAAGCTGCTGATCGCGTTCGCCTACGAGCTGACCAAGAGAGAGGGCAAAGTGGGCAGTCCCGAGAAGCCTCTTTCGGATTTGGTATGTGGCTGCCCACCAATATGAGAAAAGCTCTCGTCAACTGATGCCAACGTCAATACTATCTGTCGCTCTCGCCGCTTGTAGGGACTGCTGAGCTTCAGGAGCTACTGGACTCAGGTCCTGCTTGAAATCTTGAGGAAGCACAGGGGTGCGTAAGCAGTCGGGGGTTAGTCAAGACTCTATGGTTCTGACGTGCTCTTGCTTGGTCGGCGGGCAGGAAACATTTCCATTAAGGACATGAGCCAAATGACGGCGATCAAGACGGAGGACATCATCTCGACTCTCCAATCCCTTAATCTGATCAAGTACTGGAAGGGCCAGCACATCATCTCCGTGACGCCCAAGGTGATCGAAGGCACGCCCTCCTCTTCTCCACCACCACGTTGATTCGTGCACATGTTAACCGCCAGCCTCTTGCGCTTGATGGCGATGGATGAACAGAGCACCTGAAGCTCTCTCAAAGGAAGAACACAGGACCACTCATTGATCCCAAGTGCCTGCACTGGACCCCGCTGCAGGACGACTCGGTCAAGAAGAAGCACGCCTGAGGGCTAACTGCGGCCGTAGTCCTGAGAAGCGAACGTGTACATACAGGCAATTGAGGATTGATGTGTGCCTGCCGCCGTCTGCCTCCAACCCTCTTCCCGGGGGAGAGATGGTTCATGCGCTCGAGCCAAAATGGCTCCTGCGCTTGGTTCAATGAAAAGACTCGATGAAAAATACGACGAAAATGGCCAAGTGGCTGTTCCTGCTGGGCCGGCTGCGCATGCATCGCACCACACAACGTAGTCATTATATCTACCACAGCCAAGATGGAAAGTAGCAACGGAAGTGAGCCATCAATTGGGATGCCAATGGAACAGCACACCTTCACGCTGCGATCAAGTGAGAAATTTTACCCTCAATTCGAGCGCATATGGCCGATTGAGCTCATGGAAAAGGTGAAGATGCAGCACTGACGCGCGCACTTGATGCCCTCCGCACACACTGATGGACTGCGACGCTCTGCAGGTGGAAGAACTTGCATGGAAGGATTTCATCTCGCGACTAAACACACAGCTGACGAACAAGAAGGAAACAATCGTCAAAGGTGCAGCACCCACCCTTGCGCTTGTTGTGTGTGTTGCTCTGCTTACCGGCGGAGCTTGTGCACGGCGAGACAGCCATCGTGGCAGTTGTGGGCACCTACCTCACTTGGGCTCTGCTTGTGGCTGCTGTGCTTGGGTACGGGTGCAGCTCTGTTTTCTTATGCTCCCACGTCCCGCATGCTTCTCACTCGAGTGACACAAGGGGTCCGCTGTGGGAGGTCTACCTGCGAGTCATCTTCGTGGGCGTGTCGTTTTGCTTCACTCTTCTGGTGGTCAACCTTTCTGTGTCACGCGTCATGCTGGTGCGCCACACCGCTCCCCCTTCTCCGCGCTCGTGGCACTCGCACTGCACCAGCGCTTGAAGCGCTATTGCCGTACTCACACACACGAGTGCAGGTCAGGCGAAGGGTGGCCGCGTTTGTGAAGCACGAGAACGAGTCGTTCTTCCATCCGCGCGGCGTGCACTTTGAGTTGGACATCGACAGCGAAACGAAATACCCGATCCTTGTCGTGGACCATCAAAAGGAGCCCTTCGGTACGGCCTAGCTTAATGCTGCTCTTTGCTCAGTTCCTCACCCTTCCCCCTTCTTTGTGCAGCTGACCGTTTGCTTGAGGAAGGCCACGAGTTGGTACCGATGCAAATCATATCGTCACATTCTTCTTCCTCCTCTTCATCATCAGCGGCCGACAGCGCCTCTCCCTGGTGGGTGGAAGCTTCCGTTGCAACGGAAGGAACGGAGGACGTGGTGTAGTGGCCACGGCAAAAATTTGAGCTCCGGACCCCAATTTTTTTTTCGAAGAAGTATTAGCCGTTAATTTTAAGGCGCCAACACAAAGGGAGCTCATCTGTCGCGATCGTCTCAAAAAGCTGATTTCGGACACAAAATGCGATGACGATGGAAGAAGAGGACAAATCTGTGATCGTTTGTGCCATTTGTCTGGAAGAAGCCGGAAACAAGGGCCTGCACGGCACGGGCGAGTTGAATGGCTGCACCCACATTTTTTGTTACTCTTGCATTTTGGAGTGGAGCAAGGTCACCAATTCGTGCCCCTTGTGCAAGCAAAAGTTCACGTGCCTCACGCAGTCCCAGGTAACCGTGCTCCTCCTTCGAATCGAAGCTGAAGAAGTTGCCGTGTCGCTTAACGCGTTGTGGCGCCACTTGGCAGGGCGGTGCATCGCGTGTGGTACGTGTGCAAGAGAAGGAACAGCAACACGAATACGACGTGCGCGTACGTCTCGCGCGCCCTCTCCCTCTTCCCCTGGCTGTGTCCTTGCGCCAACACTGTACTGCAGGAGCTGCAAGCGACCTACGGGACTGTCGACGCCGACGACTCCTTCATCGATGACCGCGCTGACAGTGAGATTGAGCGGGAAGAAGTGGAGAGCGGCGATGAAGATGAAGTGCAGTGGTTGCGCAGGGAGGAACGAAGAAGCGCACGCGATGAAGATGAAGCAGAAGGAGAAGTGGCGATCTTCTCGCAGGACGGGCGGAGGCTGCGCAACACGCGAGCGCGCAAGAAGCGGGAAGCAGCCAAGCTCTCACAATCACAAGACGCCACATCGACCAAGCGAGAGTCCGCGGCTCTGCCTGCAGGAAGTCAACGCGAGCGCAAGCGGCCGCGCGTCGCCCGCCAAAGCACGATTGCAGAAACCCTCGAGCGCCGGCGCGGACACTTGCACTCCCAGGAGAGCAGCGGTAGCAGCAGCAACAGCAACGAGGTCATCCTCCTCGATGATGACGACAATTCGAGCTCGGTGGGCAGCTATAGCGCCGCGTCCAGCGGCCAGCAGATGAGCGGTAGCGGGAGCAGCGGCGAGCAGTACACCCCCACGCAGCTGTGGGACCGCCGGAACCAAAGCGGAGGCTGCGGCCCAGCCCCGGGCCGCGTGATCACAGACTACTTCCCCTCGTCGCAGCAGGGAGCGGGTCTCGGGGCGCAGGAGGAGGCCTCCTCGCCTGTCCAGCTGTCGCCCGCTTACGCCGGGTCGACAGATCCCACAACGGCGAGCCTCTCCTTGTGCTTCCCCCTGACGCGCACGTTCGGGCTTGCTCTCTCGTCGACGACAACGACGACGACGACGCGCGAGAATGTCTCGGCGGGAGGCGGCTTGGCGTCGAGCCAACAGCGCGGCCGCCAACGCCAGCAACGAAGTACTCCTGCGAGCGCGCGCAACGCAAGCGCCGACAAGGAGAACCGGTTGGCGTCCCTCTTTTTCCTCTCTACCACTTCGTCTTGTTCATCATTCTCCTCCTCTCGCTCTTCCTCATCAGTTCACATTTCGCGAGCGCCGTTGCGCTCGGTTGGCCATCTCTCTTCGTCGTCTTCTACATCGTCCTCTTCTTCTACCACTTCAGCGCAATCGGCGTCATTTGCCCTTCCCCATCCACTGCTGTCTCGATCGGCCACGACGACAACGCAGTGCTCCACCCCTCGAGGGTCGACGCGAGCTGGGGCCGGCGACGGCCACCGCGCCTTTGTGGTAGCGGCGGGCTCGTCGCCACCAGTCCCCTCTGTGCCGCCTTCTCTGTGGGTTCAACACCAGTTCCAGGCTCTGTCTGCAGTGCGCGCTGAGCTGATGCCCTTCTACAAGCGGAACGTCCTCTCCTCTTCTGCCTTTCGCGACATCGCCAAGCGGGTAAACCCTTCGCTTCTTCCCCAGTCCCTCCCCTCTCTTCAGTCGTTGTCATCCGCCTGAACGCATGTTGTCGATGATGCCCGTTTACCATCAGGTCAGTGAGCGGTACATCGGGGAGGAGACCAACGACGAGCTCGTCAACAAGTCGCTCTCCCTCACGCCGCGACGAAAACAAAAGCTGCGCCGGTTGGTCGAACAGGAGCTCGACCGCCTCGAGCTTCCTTGACCCCCTCTCACCTCTCTTCCTCTGCTGGTTGGTTGTTCTTTCAGCAGCCAGAGGACGGGGGAAAGAGCAGTTGCCCGAGAGGCCAAAACTCAGTGCGTTGGTGAGGGATCGCTTTCTTTTTGATCGCCTTCTGCTGCCAATAAATAGAGACAGAGGAGAGAGCAGCAGCAGCCAGTTGTCGTTGCGAAGGGACGAGGCGATCTACCTCCCCTCCTCAGAGGAAGGCAAGTCCTTCGTACTTGATACGCCGGTCGACGAGGAGTTTCCACTCGGGCTCCAAGTGGAAGTTGCCGTCCAGGTCGAAGATGGTAATCCACGTCTCCGAGACCTCGTTCACTTCCCGCACCTGCCATACCACAACAGAAGATGGGAAAGGGAGAAGGTGGCCGGGTGAAGAGGAGCCGCACGCACCTTCAGGGCGATGATCTCGTTGGTGTGGGGGATGACCTTCATCGATGTGAAGCCAAAGTCGCGCTCCAGCGGGCCAACGCGGTGCACCTTGACGTCAGAGAAATCTTCATCGACTATGAGGAGCAGGTTGGAGGCCAGGAACTCGTCCGTGCGCTCGTCGTAGGGCGTGCTCTCGCTCGCCTTGCGCGGCAGGAACAGCCACTTGCGCTTCTCTGAGTGCGGGACCGCAGCCGCCGCCACTGGTAAGCCACCCTCCTCACGTCCGACGTCATGTGCGGGGGAAAAGGGCGCCTACCGGCGTGCCAAGCGACAGCTTCGTGCGAGAGGTAGCCCGGGAAGGTGGTGTTGGTCGCCACCCGCAGCGCGTTGTAGTTGGCCGTCCTGGTGGCCACACATACACCCAAGGCGCTCGTGAGGCCCCAGCCGGACGAGAAGGAGGAGAAGGGGCTCGTGGGCTTTTTCAACTGGGCGGCTGCGCGTACCAGTCGTGGCTGGAGATTTTGCCGCAGCGATCGATGGTCTTGACCCAGACGCAGTTGTGGTGGATCGTTTCCTGCGCACCACAACCGGCGCCATCGCGTGCGTGAGTCGCCGCACGGATTATATGATTATTATTATTATTATCATCCCAACCCGAAGAGGAGGAGGCTTTACCCCATTGACGACCCACTCCTTCCCGATGGAGCCCAGGTAGAGGAGGCCATCCTTTTCGGTGGCCCACTCGACCTTGAATGGCTTCGGGTGTCGGCCTAGAGGCGACATCCACCCCGTCGGCACCAGCGTCATCATCCGCATTGTCATCAGACACCCAAGCGCGGAAGAAGAGCATCAGCAGCGAGCTCGAACAAACGTGAGAGGCAGGAGGGCAGGAGAGGCTAAAGCGGATCCCCCCCCCAAGGGAGGGGAGAGAGAGGCGGAGGAGGCGAACCGTTGCCGTCGGCGATGGCGTAGCGCGGGAACGCGCCGCCTCCCTTCTTGGGCGAAATCTCGTAGACCTGCGCCGGCACGCCATACACCATCACCCACCACCACAACCACAAAGAAAAATCATCAGAGCCCATCGCGGGAAGCAGAGTGGGAAAGAGTGGGAGGGAGGAAGAGGAGTGTACGATGCCGGTCGAGTCGCACATGCCCAGGAGAGAGCCGCTGTGGCTCATGCGCACGAGCTCGCTCAGTTCCATCGACCGGTTCTTGTTGGCCACTGTGGACGTGAGCCTACGCAGTGCGCGGCCGTGGTGCCTCATGATGAGATCAGGCGTCCAGCAAAAGGGGACAACGACGGGACGAGCAGAGAAGACAAGAAAGGCGCGCCACGCACTTGATGGTCTCGCCCCATTCGATGGTGAAGTTGCCGCGCTCGTTTCTCCGCAGTGTCGCTTTCTGTAGCGATCAGGGGAAGCACGTGCGTCAACAAAGAGAGGAGGCACAAAGGAGGAAAGGCTCGACACACAAAGCTGAGGCCAGAGAGGAGGCTCATGACATGAAGAAGGACAAAAAAAAGGCCAGGAGAGGGAGGTACGGCAGACCTGCATGATGGAGTGCCACTCAAACTTCTGAGGGTCGCGGCTGCCCTTGTCGAGGTCGGCCACGAGCGCAAACTCGTACTGTTGCGGCTGCGGGAAGGGGAAACGCGGGAGTTCCGGAAGGACCTCGTCGTCAGCCTGACGGTCGTGGACCTGTGGGATCACTGCTGCGGCGTCCGGGTCGAAGAACTCACACTCGACGCCGAACGCGGGACCGCCATCGAAATTGTTGATTGGGTCCGCGTAGTTTTCGATGTCAGTTTCCTCGCGGAACAGAAAGTCAAACTCAAAGAACTGTGCTGGGGGCGAAGGTGACGCGATGCGCAGGGGCGGGGCGTTTGTGCTCGATTGTTGACCGGTCTTGAGGACATTGAACGGAGCAAACACGTGCGGATGAGTTTGCTGCACGTAGAGCGTGCACACAATGCCCAAGCAAAAGGAAACCACCAGGGCAGCCCAGGAGATGATGGGGCTCATCCTCCACCGCGAGGGAGCGAGACACGACGTGTGAGCTACAAGGAAAAAGCTGGAGAAAATACAGTTTTAATTGCTCACGCCGTCTTGACCTGAGAAGCACTGAAGGCCGTACAGTCGACCCAATCGTGGGGTCTCTCAGCCCCTTGATGAAACCGTGACGTCCGTCACTACGTGCCCGGGCCTTCTTCTTCTTCTTCTTCCACTGAGGGGGAGTTTCGGCACAAGTCTGGCGGGCAGGTTCCGTTTGTTGATTTTTCCGTCAGAAAAAAACGTGTGAAAGTCCGACGCTGACGTGGCACAGCGGCGACACGCAAGCGAGCGACAGCCCTTACGTGCGTGGCGGTGGGTTCACGTAATCTTCTTGTCTCTCTGATCTTCTTCACCAGCGCCAGGTTAAAAAAGGTCGGCTACCAGCCCATCTTTTCGTAACGCCCCAACTTCAACACACACAACACAAGAGAGATACATAAAATAAAACATGGCCGATAGCAAGGGCAAGGATGTCCCCAGCGAACCGCAAGGAGACATGAGCGAGGAGATCCTCAACATGAAGAAGAGGCCCAACAGATTGATGGTCGACGAGGCAGTCAACGACGATAACTCAGTCGTTGCGCTCCACCCGAAGAAGCTCGAAGAGCTGCAGCTGTTCAAGGGTGACACCGTGCTGCTCAAGGGCAAGCGCAGGAAGGACACGATCTGTATCGTTCTCTCAGATGAGACGTGCGAGGAGGGCAAGATCAGGATGAACAAGGTGGTACGCAACAACCTTCGCGTGAGGCTCTCGGACATCGTGTCGGTGCACGCCTGCCCGGACGTCAAGTACGGCAAGCGCATCCACGTCCTGCCGCTGGAAGACACCATCGAGGGTCTTTCGGGCAACATCTTCGATCTCTTCCTGAAGCCCTACTTCCTGGAGGCCTACCGACCAGTGCGCAAGGGCGACACCTTCATCGCGCGAGGAGGCATGCGAGCCGTCGAGTTCAAGGTGGTCGAGACCGATCCTGCCGAGTACTGCATCGTCGCGCCCGACACGGTCATCCACTGCGAGGGAGAGCCCATCAAGCGCGAGGATGAGGACAAGCTCGACGAGGTGGGCTACGACGACATTGGCGGTTGCAGGAAGCAGCTGGCGCTCATCAGAGAACTGGTGGAGCTGCCCCTGCGGCACCCGGCGCTCTTCAAGAGCATCGGTGTGAAGCCGCCCAAGGGCATCCTCATGTACGGTCCGCCCGGTAGCGGTAAGACCCTCATCGCCCGCGCCATCGCCAACGAGACGGGCGCTTTCTTCTTCGTCATCAACGGCCCCGAGATCATGTCCAAGCTCGCCGGTGAATCGGAGAGCAACCTGCGCAAGGCCTTCGAGGAGGCTGAGAAGAACGCGCCGGCCATCATCTTCATCGACGAAATCGATGCCATCGCTCCCAAGCGCGAGAAGACCAACGGCGAGGTTGAGCGTCGCATCGTCTCGCAGCTGCTCACTCTCATGGACGGCCTCAAGTCGCGCGCCCACATCATGGTCATCGGTGCCACCAACCGACCCAACAGCATTGATCCGGCCCTCCGCCGCTTCGGTCGCTTCGATCGTGAAATCGACATCGGCATCCCGGACCCTACGGGCCGTCTCGAGGTGCTTGCCATCCATACCAAGAACATGAAGCTCGACGACAGCGTCGATCTCGAGCAGGTCGCCAACGAAACCCACGGTTTCGTGGGAGCCGATCTCGCGCAGCTCTGCACGGAAGCTGCCCTCACGTGCATCCGCGAAAAGATGTACCTCATCGATCTTGAAGACGAGAGCATTCCGGCCGAGGTGCTTGACTCGCTCAGCGTCACGATGGACCACTTCCGCTCGGCTCTTGGCGTGTGCAACCCGTCAGCTCTGCGTGAAACCGTCGTCGAGACGCCCAACACCACTTGGGAGGACATTGGTGGTCTCGAGAACGTCAAGCGCGAGCTCAAGGAGCTGGTCCAGTACCCGGTCGAGCACCCGGAGATGTATCACAAGTTCGGCATGGAGCCCTCCAAGGGCGTGCTCTTCTACGGTCCGCCCGGTTGCGGTAAGACCCTGCTGGCCAAGGCCATCGCCAACGAGTGCCAGGCCAACTTCATCTCGATCAAGGGTCCTGAGCTGCTCACCATGTGGTTCGGTGAGTCCGAGTCCAACGTGCGCGACGTCTTCGACAAGGCCCGTCAGGCTGCGCCGTGCGTGCTCTTCTTCGACGAGCTCGACTCCATCGCCAAGGCCCGTGGTGGTTCGTCCGGCGACGCTGGTGGTGCTGGCGACCGTGTCATCAACCAGATCCTCACGGAGATGGACGGTATCGGCAAGAAGAAGAACGTTTTCGTCATCGGCGCCACCAACCGACCGGACATCATTGATCCCGCCATCCTGCGTCCGGGTCGTCTTGACCAGCTCATCTACATCCCGCTGCCGGATCTGCCCTCTCGCCTTGCCATTCTCAAGGCCGCCCTCCGCAAGTCGCCCGTGGCCAAGGACGTCAACCTGGACTTCCTTGCCCAGCACACGCACGGCTTCTCCGGTGCCGATCTTACCGAGATCTGCCAGCGGGCCGTCAAGCTCGCCATCCGTGAGTCCATCGACCTGGTCTACCAGCGCAAGAGGGAGCGCGAGGAGAGCGGCGCCGAGAGCATGGAGACCGAGGTTGAGGAGGTCGACCCCGTGCCCGAGATCACGCGTGCCCACTTCGAGGAGGCCATGAAGTTTGCCCGCCGCTCGGTCAGCGACAACGACATCCGCAAGTATGAGATGTTCGCGCAGACGCTCGTCCAGTCTCGCGGCATTGGCAACAACTTCAAGTTCCCCGAGCAGAGCCAGTTCTCCACTCCCGAGAACGACGAGGACCTCTACGGCTAAACACCACTGTTCTCGGGAGCTGCACGCAAACAACGCCTTTGGGTCCTCCTCTCTTCTGCACTACCTACCAAGAGGAGGGGCCGCGGCCTCTTCTTTGTAAAAAGCTTGCGCAAATGCCGCCTCATTAAAAACAAAATAAAATAAATACAAATAATGTGTGGTGTGTTCGTATTTTATGTCGCAAACGGTCAGTCGTTCTGCTTTGGTGTGACGTATGTTGAGTGTGAAGTATTTTATGTCGCGATTCACAGCAAAAAAGTGTCAGTCATTCTGCTTTGGTGTGACTTGGAGGGGGCCCTTGAACAAGTCACCGAGGCGGAGGGCCTTGCTCATGGGGATGCCGTAGACGCGCTCCACCTTCTGCAGGAAGTCGGCCTCCTTTTCGCCCTTGGTGACAGGCAAACGCAACGGCGTCAACACGTTCTTCATGGCCACCCCAGACGAGTCGGCCTGCGCGACTGCTTGTTCGCCGGCCTGGTTGTCCTCCAGGCCCAAGGCCTGCGTGGTGGTGCAGACCTCGTACCAGCTGGTGAAGCGCGGCCCGCTTGACGACGACGAGGACGAGGACGGATAGATCACGCGGTGGACGCCAGCCTTGAGCCGGCCTCCGGTCAGCTTGACGGCAGCATCACCCAGCCAGATGACGCCGAGAGTCTCCTGGCCCGGGAGCGTGTTGATCGGGCCGTCCACCCAGCGCTCGCCCACCTGCTGGCCAGTCGTGGCGTCGAACACAGGTTCCAGGAGCTGCAGGCCTTGGCGGTCGGAGAAAAAGGACACGGACAGGAGGCCGGGATCGTAGTGAGGCACGCAGTTGACCTCGGCCACGCTCGCGCCGCCAGCGCCTTCGGCCAGCGCCTGCCGCGACAAGTCATCATTGTTGCGATAGTGCACAAAGTCGAGCATGCCAAAGTGGCTTTCGCGGAGGTAGCTCACGGGAAGATCGGCACTCTGGGCGAGTTCCATCGAAGAGCACCCAAAGACTGGCTTGCTCAGCGTCCTCAGCAGCTCGAGCACACCGGCGTCAAGATCCTTGGCAAAGTTGGGCAGCCATGAGAACTCTACTGGCAGTCTGCGCAAGAGGCGGCTCCCGGTGAGCACCCGGAAGGTTTCCTTGTGGTCGGCAGGCGCGGAGTAGCCATAAGCCAAGCGCTGGGAGTAGCGGCTCTTGTATTCGGTGTCGCGGTTTTGGAAGAAAGAGAGCAGCTTGGGGAGCTCGGTTGCTTGATTGAGACACATGTGGGCTGGGAGCCGGACGAAGCACCAACCTTTCGTCTCAAAGTTGCGGGAAAGAGCGTGGTACACGCCTGCGGACGCCGCACCGTCCCCAGACGGTGATGGCGCTGTACTGCTAACGCGAGGAGAGCGGTGGAATCTAGTTCCAAAGATAGGAGTAAGGTCAACAACTTCATCTGCTAACGCAGCCTTTTCGTCCATCTTGTTCGTTTATGCTCCCGTTTTGTTTCTGCTTCGTTTGTTCGCACTTCCACTTTGCAGGGGAGTTTGAAGTGAAAAATGCCAAATAAGTAAAGCGGAAAAATTGCGACAAAGAAAATGGTCAAGAAACCACGGTGTGCTGGTGTGCAGCTTTAGTTGCAGGATGACATGAGCCCAAACGCTGCTTCAAGGAAGCCAGAGCGCCTATTATTCGCCCTGGACATTCGATCATTAGCCTTGTGGCGGATCCTTGCAGCAATCTTGCTGCTGTCAGACTTGGCCTGGCGCATACGCAATGGGGACGACGTTTATGCTCTCTTAAGCGACTGGGGCGTTTGGCCAGCTGCGCACGCCACCCAATGGAACCCATACATCCTCAGCTTCCACTTTGTCAGTGGCACACCGGCCTTCCAAGGCCTCATGCTACTCCTCTCAGCCGCTTGCTCTCTGTCTCTCCTCGTGGGCTATCGCACCCGCCTCTGCTCCTTCTTCGCGTGGCTTCTGCTCACCTCTCTTCACAACAGAAACCAAATGGTGTTGCGACCTTATCTCTTTCGTTTTCTCTCTCTCTCTCTCCCCCCCCGCCCTCTCTTCTTTCTTCCATCGTCGATCTCACATGTCGTGTATGGCAGCTACAAGACTCGGGCGATGAGTACTTCAGGCTGCTGCTCCTCATCTCCGCCTTCCTTCCTCTTGGCGCCTGCTTCTCCGTCGACGCCGCCCTGGAGAGCCCTGACGATCGTCAGGAGAGGGGTAGGAAGTCAAGCGCCAGGTGGACCTTCACATCAGGCTGGACCTGCGCTCTTTTCGTTCAGGTGATGGCCCTCTACGTCGTGACTGCGATTCTCAAGACGGGCGACGTCTGGTGGAATGGCCAGGCCGTCTACTACGCTCTCTCCCTCGACATGTACGCCACCTCGTTGGGCCTCTACCTGCGCCAGTTTCCGGCCTTCCTTTGGCTGCTGACCTGGGGCACCATCATCTTCGAGGTGCGTATCAAGTTGCACATGTTCATCACTCGTGCACACCGATTCTTATTCCTCAACTCGCCGCCGCTGCTGCTGGGGGTGTTGCGTGTGAAGTGGGTCGGACCATGGCTGCTCGTCTTCCCGATCCAGACGGAGCTTGTCAGACTGGCGGCGGTCGTAAGCTTCTGCCTCCTGCACTTGGGCTTCGGAAGCTGTCTTCACCTGGGCCTGTTCATGTGGATCCCGCAGGCACGGCGCTCGATCCTTTTTACCTCGCGCCCTCCTGCACTGCGCCCTGGTCCACCTTCCGACGCTCACCGATTTTCGTGATCTGCTAGGCGGCCATGTGCGCTCTTTTGCCGCCGCTCTTCTGGGACACCGTGCTGGAGCGCCTTCGAACGCCTGCCCGGCGCGGCCTCCGCATCTACTACAACGACGAGGTGCGAAACAGACTACCTTTCTCTCCTTTGCTCAGCCAGTCCGACGAGCTTACAGACTTTTATCGAGTGGGCAGGCGTTGCTTCTGGTGCGGCTCCTGGGCACCTTCTTGCTGCTGCCCGAGACCAAGACAGCACCGCTGGCGGCTAGCGCAGAGTCGAATCTAGGCCGCGTCCCTGCCGAGCTTGACTTTCGAGTCATCGTCGAGGATGACCACATGGAGCGACAGCCGGCCAGCGGTGCGGGGCTCGTGGCCGTGACCCATCGAGGCGACGTTGTCCGAGGAGCCGCCGCGCTGCTGTGCATCCTCGAGCACTCGCCCTTCCTCTTCTTCCTGCCCCGGCTGGTCGGCCTGGGGCAGCGCCTGTCAGCGCACCGCCCCTTCCACTGGTCCTCCCGTTGCTGGACACGTCTGATGGCGGCGCTTGGGCGTCGTCTGGCGGCTCGCCCCGCCAGGCAGCTCGCGCGCGGCCAGAACTGGCGCCAAACCTACGGCGGGTGGCGCCAGCAGTGGCTGGCCGTGCTGTTCATCGCCTTCACGCTCAACTGGAACGCGGGCCTCGCGCCCGGGCAGCCCTACTTTGACAGCTCGCTCGTGCAGATCACTGCCAACGTGCTGCGGCTGGACCAGCACTGGGGCATGTTCGCGCCCTTCCCCTTCGTTGAAGACGGATGGTATGATCCCCTCCCCCCCCCACATCCGTCTAGCCGATGGCTTATCTGTGCAACGGACGATGAACACTGTTGTTGGGTGTCATCTCGCGTGCCCCCGCAGGTGGGTGATGCCGGGCTGGCTGCAGGACGGGACGCGGATCGACATGGTCAAGTACCTCTTCGATGGTCTCCGCCCGCCGGCGCAGCTCGTGGCCGTTGGCGACGACGAGTTTTTCGCCAAGCCGGAGCGTATCGCTGACGTCTACCCCACGCAGCGGTGGGCCAAGCTCCTCGAAAACATGCGCACGGCCGACGCCGAGCTCTTGCGCCTCGGGTGCCGTGTGCCTTCTTGGCCCCAGTTGGTTGACATGACTGACCGACGTATGATGGTGGTGATGCGTCGCGTAGACTGGGAAGATACATTTGTCGCGAGTGGAACGCCAACATCCTCGTCGCAGGCGACGCGTCGCAGTGGCGGTTGCTGACCTTCGACATGGTCTTCATGGCCGAGGTCACTCTCCCGGACCAGCGCACGGCCCCCGTGGAGCGTATCAAGTTGTGGAAGCACGTCTGCTGGGCGCCCAGCGAACCAGAGGCCAAGGCAGGGCTCTAGGCGGATGGCTGCGTCGCGGGCGCTGGCGGCACAACCAGGGGGAAGCGCCCAGCGTGGGCATCACGCCACAGGGCAAAGAGCGGCTCGTAGGGCGTGTTGTCTTCAAAATCCTTCGCCTTCCATTCTTCGGGCGTCTGCCACGGCTTGCCCCCTGCAGCATGGCATCCCCCCCCCCACCCGATATGTTCGTTTAGGGAGAGAGAAGCACAACACGCCTAATGAGACTAGCCGAGGTTGGGTCTCAGGCGATTACCTGTGTAGTGGATGATCCTGATGCGGCCGACGTCCCACAGATCCGGTCGGTGGACGAAGCATCTGAGCGCAAAACGCCATTAGATGCAGGCCAAGCCAAAGGTGCCATTGAGTTTGGATAACAGGGGATTTGGGCTGGGGAAGCCGTGCCTCTTCATCATGTTGTAATAGCAGGGCACGGGATGCCATTTGTTGCCCTTGAAGAAGTCGTTGAGCAGGCTCTGGTCGGCCTGGTGCCGGTAAGGGACGCGTTAGCCAGGCTTCGTGTGGGCGGATCGTAGAACACAAAGACGCACCCAACTCCAGGCCTTGTCGTAGTGGGCGTAGTGGGCCAGGAACTGGCGGTGAAGGTCTTCGTCTCGGTCCACCACGAACATGCCTTAGACGCGTCCTCGCCCAAGCCAACGATCGAGAGTGAGGTGCTCGATTGAGACCACAGCGGAGAATGAAAAAGAACCGGAGGAGTACCTGCGTTAAAGCTGGAGTCGGAGAACTTGCTCAGGTTCTCGCCCTTGCGGTTGCGCTTGAGTTGGAAGTTGGGAGCCGCGGCGAAGGACGGATAAGTGAAGAGATCGTCCACCGGCTGGTGGTGTTGGGGAATGGCACCGTGAGGGAAGGATCGGTGAGGAGGCAACAACAACAACAACAAAAAAGATGTGGCAGAGGGTGTGTACCCCGACCACGATCATATCGGCGTCAAGGTAGACAAACTTGCTGTATTCTGTCAGCTCGAACATCCTAATGGCCATTGCCAAGGTTAGTTGCAAGACTATTACATAGAGGAGGAACTCCTGTCGGGCAGCAACCTGAATTTGGTGAAGCAGTCTAAGTGGGCGAGGTCGAATGGTGTGGCGCCTTCGGGAGGCGGCACCCGCTCAACATGTACAACTCGTATGTCGGGCCCCAACGCCTCAAGCTCTGGAATAGAGACAGACCCCATTACGTACGGGTGATGAAGAGCACTGAAAAGTTGGTGGGGAAGGAAAAGCGCGTACCTTGGCTCTGCTCTGCGGTGATGTCGCCAGGGGTTGCAAGCACCAGCAGCGTCGAGATCGAGAACTGGCGTAGCGAGCGCGCCAGTGCAACCACACCGGGGAAGTAGGCTTCACTGCTCAGCAGCGTCACGAACGCGTTCGGACTCCTCCGGCCGCTCTGCCTGCACTGTTCGGCTGGCTCTGCCCGCACCAAGCCCTCCAGATCTGTTGTGGAAATGCGTGCCATTATTTTCCTTGGCATCAATTCAAACGAGAAATACAAAGGGAAAGTACAAAGTGTAGCTATTTTTAGAGACCAATGGCCACGTGAATGAACGAAATGAATGTAGTAGCCAATCGTAGTGGGTTCTATTTTTAGAGACCAATCCCCCTCAGCCTCACGACCGTTAATCGTGCGTGGCTCCTTTTTTCCCAGTTCCTAACGGCGGTGGGCGGGTTAGGATAAAAGCGTTAGGCCACCAGACAACGATTTCATTCCGAAAGAAAGCTATCGACGACAGAGCGAGCCACCCTTGCGGGAAGAGAAAAAGCTTAGATTTTAAAGACAACAAAAGAGATGACTGAGTACAAGCTTGTCGTGGTCGGAGGCGGTGGTGTGGGCAAGTCGGCGCTTACCATCCAGCTTATCAACCACCACTTCATGGACGAGTATGATCCCACGATCGAGGATTCCTACCGCAAGCAGGTTGAAATTGACCAGGAGACGTGTCTCCTCGACATTCTCGACACTGCTGGACAGGAGGAGTTCAGGTGCGTCTCACTCTCGCGCTTCAGTTACTACTTTTTTTTTTGTTGTCTTTGCCGGAGCCCTCTCCATCGCGCTGACTTGGCTTTTTTTCCCAATACAGTGCTATGAGGGATCAGTACATGCGCACTGGCCAGGGCTTCCTCTGTGTCTACTCGATTACCAGCCGATCGTCCTTTGAGGAAATCTCGTCCTTCCGCGAGCAGATTCTCCGAGTCAAGGAGGAAGAACACGTCCCTATGGTGCTTGTGGGCAACAAGTGTGATCTCGAGGATTCGCGTGTTGTCGCCACTTCGGAGGGCGCTGACCTGGCCAAGTCCTTCGGTTGCAAGTTCCTCGAGTCGTCGGCCAAGTCCCGCATCAACGTCGAGGAGTCTTTCTTCGAGCTTGTCCGTGAGATCCGCAAGTCGATTGGCGGCGATTCCGACAGCAAGGGAGGCAAGGGAAAGGGCGGCAAGGGCAAGGGTGGCAAGGGCGTCAAGGGCAAGCTGAAGTTCTCCTCGAACCAGTGCTCCCTCTTCTAAGAGAGAGCTCTGCGCGTGCCCTCAGCTTCTGGCATCGCGCTCGCGCTCTTCGAAGCGCGGAGAGATTTTTGGCCTTCTCCCTCAGACAACTTCTCAACACCTCCACTTGAGACCTCCGAAAGCGGCGTGGCGGCGGCTCAGCGGCGCCGTCTCTCCGCTTTCTGAACTACACTTTCACCTCTGTATTTATTCCCCTTCTCTTCCGCTGTACCATAAACACAAAAACGATCTTTTCAACCTCTTCATGTCTTCCCCTCAACAAAAAGCCAGCCTTGTGCTGCGACCACTTTAGGATGCTCCTCCCATAGCCACCCGCCCCTTGAGCATGCCCACAAAAGTGAGTCCTTCGAAGTGACGCGCGTCACGCAACCTCCGGATACATTTGCCGTGATAGACGCCTCCGTCCGTGAATGTGACTGTTCCCTCGCCGTGCGGCCTGTGTAGTGCGCGGGAAGAAAGAGACAGAATCGTTAGTGGCGGGAGCAGCACGGAGAGACAAGTTTTCGCACTGGGGTGGTGTACGGGCCGTACCGGTTGTTTTGCCAATAGCCGTGCCAAGACACAAGCCCCGCGTTGGCCAAACGATGCACGCGCCGCAGCGTAGGCAAGATGATGCAGGCTTGTTGGTCCCCGCTCGTCATGATGCGCCCGGGTGGGTACCCTGGCCAGGTCGCCGTGCCCCAACCTCGGCTGCGGGAGGTGCAAAAAAGTTGCCAGGACCGGGAATTGAACCCGGGTTGTTGGTACCACAAACCAATGTACTACCACTATACTATCCCAGCTACTGAAAATAGTTACGAAGACAAAGATATATTTGATAGGGTGGAGTTGTACCGTTTACCGTCGCGCCAGTCTCCTGTGAACGCAGAGCCGTCTCGTCTTGTGAACGTGCCTTTTCCGTGCCTTTACTCCGAGCAAGTTAGCCAGTTAGAAAGAAGAGCTCAACCACATCCGGTCTTCATGTGGAGGTGTACCGGTGGTTGTGAGACCATAACCCATCATAAACACTGCCATCACCGTAGAGCATCACCCCTGTTTTGTTTTTCATTCTTTTTTTGTCAAAATCACACCACGCCACAGAGCTTCCATCATCCACATATAGTACCGTGACCATGCATCTGATCTTGTAGCCACTGACCGTAGTATACATTACCATTGCGGAACCGGCATGCTCCATAGCCATCACGGCAGAGTTGAGCAGCACTAGTGGCATCGTGTTCAACACCCCCCACCCAACCACAATGCCACCAAAATTAGTGCGTGAGGACATCACGAACGCCACATCATGATGAGGGCACAGCGCGCACCTCGTCCATTCGCCTTCGTAACGCCAGAGACCACAAGGTTCATCTCTGTACGCCACCCACCGTGTTGGTGGAAACCTCACCTTTGGCATGGCGTAGCATGTCGCTCCTTTGCGCGTCAGTTCGATTATGTCCAACGCTTTACTCTGCTTTCGGCGACGACACACACACGCACCAACCAACGCGTTGGTACACTTAGGGGAGGGGGCAGAGAGATGCAACACCACACACATAAACACTAATGGAGTGTGCCCTCCCTCTTACGTGCCTTGAAAGCCCACTCCCAGGAACAACAATTGAATCGATGGATGAGGAATTCGATCACTTCTTTGGTGGGTATATGCGGCATCTGCTTGAACTGTTCCGTCCGTGGATTCGAATAAACTGTGAAGGTGCTGAGGTAGAGGGGACGCCACACAGCTACGTCGTCGTAACTCACTTTGCACAGCAGCTGCGACGTCAACCGCAAAGCCATGACGTCTCGTGCTGCAGCTGTCCACCGAAAGACCTGGACTAAGATCTCGGCAGGCAGCGAAAGGAAGCTCGTTTCTTCTTCCATAGATCCGTGCGCGTAAGGAAGTTCAGTTGCCGGCTGACTTGCTGCTTTTTGTTTTTATTGTATTTTATTGATGGATCCACAGGTCGCTCCCCCCCCCCCCAAACAAACCCAAAGTCTATCTCCACTCAGAACTTCTCAACGTAGGGACGAAGGTCGACTTCGAGTGTCCCTGTACATGATGAGAGGTGCTTGGAGTCAGAGCAAGCTCTTGGATATTGAGATTGAAAATAGAGGGGGGGGGAGGGGAAGGGTGGAGTACATGTGGTCTTGTGCTGGGTGTAGAGCTTCCAATACTCGTCAGCGACGGCATCAGAACTGAGGAACGAATCCAAAGCACGACCCTCTTGCGCCTGATACAGCACACGCCCCAAGGACAGAGTTTAAAAATCTATCAAGATACTGTGTGGCTTATCAACGGGCAGTACTGCCCCTAGCCTGGCGAGGAGTGCACGTACTCGAATGGATCGCTCCAGGTCCACTTGGCCGTCTATGATCACGTGGGCAACGTGAATGCCCTGTGGTCCAAACTCCCTTGCTGTTGACTGGGCCAGTGCCCGCAGCGCAAACTTACCCACCGCCTGCACGCGTCACCCTCCTTAATCAGCAGACTAGTCCGGTCATCACATAGCTCAGAGTTTGAGGAGGGGAGGGGACAAACCAAGCCGGAGAACTTGGCACCACCACGGAGGGAGGCTGTTGCGCCAGTGTAGATGATGGTTCCTTCGCCTTTTTGCAGCATGGCCGGCAGCACTGCCTGGGTAGCCAAAAACGCGCCAAAGCAGTTGACCTAAGGGGAGAAAGAGAGAGAGAGAGAGAAAGAGAAATGAGTTGGTGAGTTTGTCGTGTAGTCCGCCATCATTGAGTACGCCTCAAGGTGTGAGGGTACAGGCTAATTTTCTCTTGGGGAGGGAGGAGCAAGAACCTTCCACAGGCTGTCGAATTCAGCCGGGTTGATGTCAAGGATACCGCCATACTTGAATGCGCCAGCGTTGTACACGAGCACATCGGGAGATCCAAGCTCCTTTTGAATGGTGGCGAAGGCCTGCTTCACTGATTCAGGATCGGCAGCGTCGGTTGGAATGCTTAGCGTTGGCGTTCCCTCCTGAGAGAGTACCAACAAATTACGTGAGCAAAAGGGTACAACAACAACAACAACATGAAGAAGAGCTGGCGTACGTTGTGTTTTTTGATCTCACTGGCCACCGCCTCTAGCTTCTCAGGCGACCTTGCCAACAAGGCCACCGCAAAGCCCTCCTTTGCGAACCTTGTGGTACACGTGCCCCATGTTTGTCGTTAAGTGCCAGAAGAGAGCAGGTACAGTGGGGGAGACGAAAGCCGGTGGGGGGTGCAGTCCATACCTGACGGCGACAGCGCGACCAATACCCGGACCAACACCCAGCACAGCAACGACTTTCCTGCTCATTGTTAATGGGGGGTAGGGGCTATGTTGTTGCTTGTAGACCTACTAGTGTGTTTATGCTTTTGTTGTTTTGGGCACCCCCCTTTTTTATTTATTTTTTTATTTTTTTTTAATGCTAAACGGTGTCGCCGAGGCGGTGAAGGCGATAAACAACACGGGGATTGCGGCCAACGCTTCTTTCTTTCGCGCCCCAATCATGATGAAGCTACGCGCCTTTTCCACTCCCCACGCTGCGCACAAGCTTGATCGAGCAAGCGAGCCTACTTGATCATCAAGCAGGGAAGAGGCGAGCAACTAGGAAGGAGAGCAGGTCAGTGATAGTGATCAAACCAACCGCGTGGCCGATCCGGTCCGCAATGTACACCCTAGGTGTGAGAGTAGCGAGATGGAGGTACGAGAGTCAGCGACAAGAAAAATAAACTAATATATTAAAAATATATATATATTTTAATTTTTGTACCGGTGGACGTGGCTCTCGACCATGCGGCGGATAACTTCTGTCAAAGGAGACTGAGGAACGCACCAAACTGTGGGCCGAGCCGTCTGTCAAAAACAAGTCACAAACCGTGCGTGTGAGAATTGGGGCTTGCGTGCCATTTCCAAGAAGAATCCCCCTATCTATTGTTTTGGGGGAGGGTGAACCAGTGCATACCAATCCTTGCCTTTCGAGGTACTGGTTAACCGGCAGCCAGAGATCGATGAACGTGAGCGGAGTGACTCCCTAAGATACGTACACATGTGGAAAGAGATGTATGAGTTGGTGCGAAGTGGCGCCAAAGATAAAAGGGTGAGCCACAAGAGCGAAGAGAGAAGACAGTACCCGCAAGTCGCTGACCGATATGTGGCCCACAAACCTGTGGTTGGCCGGATCAATGACGGCCGTACCCGAGTACTTGTGCTTCAAACACTGGTCCAGCGCCTCTATCGCCCTGTGGAGGAGGTCAGCGTCTTTTTAGATGGAAGAAAAAGGGTAATCAGGTGTGCTGGCGATAAGTATGATGATACCTCGTGGTAGGGGTGACCGCAAAGAGGTTGGTGTTCATAACTTGCTCAGCCGTGAATTGGTCAAGGTCGAAGGGAAACTGTGCCGCGTATTTGTCGAGAAAGCGGAGCACATCAAACTGGCTGAATAGGGTTCAAAGGGGGAGGCGGGGTGAGAGCTTGTGTTAATAAAGTTGAAAAGAAGGCGTCTGATGGTTGACAAGATGATGTACCTAATTATGTGAAGGAGCTTGGAGGCGTCGAATCGATTATCGTCGACGACGATCACACGATGCGCGACATTGACCATAGCCAACAACACATCACCCACTCTGGCGTCCAACGTCACTGGCCTCATATGGTCCCGCTGGGCGAGGTCTAGGATCATCGGTCAATACACATGATTGCGGCTAGTGTGCGTTCATCTCCACTGAACACATGGAAGTCATGAGTGGGGAAAAGGGCGGAAGACACGAACTGCAAACAGATATCACTTGGCGTTGGAAGAAGCTGTCCTTGATCGATTCAACATCGTCACCTTGCAAGGCAAACAGCGCGGCAGCCAGGTCTTGCACATCTACCTGCCAGACCCAACAACGTGCGCAGGTGAGCTAGAAGGCGTTGGTCGCTGCAGTCACAGTGCTCCGTCGGTTCAGACCTGAGTGTAGCCTCTGGCAGGCTGTTCGACCCACACAGGCGCAGACAAAATGCACTCTTTCGCCATTACCTGATGTCCTCCACATTCATTAAAATGGCACGCGATAGAGGGGTT
>NAVB01000308.1:0-39421 GCA_002179805.1 Acanthamoeba lenticulata | reverse complement strand
ATGCAGGAAGCATTTTAATTTACTAAATAACCTACTACGGTAGACGCTTGAAGCAGCCAGACGAGGTCAACAATCAATAACCGGCTGTGGCGCAATTGGTAGCGCGGTAGACTGTAGTCTGTGATTACCCTCGGTAGCTATCTATCGGTTCCTGGTTCGAGTCCGGGCAGCCGGAATGCTTTTTGTGTACACACGACACCGTTAAACATCCGCCATTCGACCCACGGTAAAACATTCCGCTAGACTACCTAGAGTAAAACAAGCAGCCCTCTTAGCTCAGCTGGTAGAGCGCACGACTGAAGATCGTGAGGTCGCTGGTTCAAACCCGGCAGAGGGCAATCTTTTTCTGCTCGTTGTCTTAATCTTCGTGGGCCGGGAAACAAGTGGCAAAAGCAGCATTTTACCCGATGTTGCAAACTTCTCGCTAAATGTTATGGTTCCGTCTAAATAGCAATACTCACTGAAAATAATCATATTAAAATATTAAATATGTTAAAAATTGTTTTGTTAATTGGGTTGTTTAGAACATTATCAATTTTTTCTTGTTTTTGTTTGCAGAGACTGTTGCATTGTCATGTTACTTACAAAATTATTCATAACATGTTGTGGCGGTTTGCAGAGACGGTTGCACTGTCATGTTGTGTAATTAAGACGTTGTGGCCGAGTGGTTAAGGTGCCTCGCTGCTAACGAGGTGGGGTTTCCCCGCGCAGGTTCGAATCCTGCCAACGTCGATCCTTTTTCCCCACATGATAGAATCCAATTCAACCGCTTCTCTTCCCCTTGTCAGCTCCCCCACCCCCAACATCACCAGCCTGTCATCTTCCCCTTGCTCGCAGCCGGGTGGGCTTTTTTCACTTTGCCTATGACAGTTCTGACAGGTCTTTGGGGATAAGAAAGTTTGTTATGTATATGGGCGTGGCTTTAGTTTGGTTGGTTACACCAGTTAAGGGAGGAGTATGGTTTGAAAATAAAAAAAAAGGATAACCATGGCCGCCCCACAACACCATTGGCGCTTGAAGAATGTGGCCAACAGGCCAGTTTTCAACAAAATGTTATGAATGTAGCAATTTAGCACACAATCACTTCTAAGAAGGGCTTGGCCCTTGGTGAAGGAGTTGCTTTAGCAGTATGCTGCGCAAGAAGAGCAACAATGCAAGCAAAGGAGGCCGGATTGTTGGACGTGCTCACTTTTTCAAGGACATGGCATCAGGTGCACTTCAACACCAGTTGCGTACATATAAGGGCACTTTTTCAACAGCTGAAGGCGATGGCACAAGAACCGTGCTCATGCACCTCAAGGTTTTCTTTTTGCTTTTTTTTTTTTGGAATGAGAACTAAAATATGCTTTATTCACAAAAAAGGCCTCACTGTGACGTCGGTTACCGCTGATGGTGACACAGCTGTCCATTCAATTGCTCAAGAGATATCGACCAACCACTACACGAAAGGAGTCCAAAACTGCCTGAGTGACTTGATTGCAGCTCATCCCAGCCTTGCTGCTGTTGCCCACAAAATCAAGCCACATTTTCTATTAGGTACATCTAATCTTGGCGGTTTTTATTTTTATGTGCCCTTGACCACTTTGTTTGTGACTGTGGCCACAACAGGCATCAAGCTGTTTGCAGGGAAGAGAGAAGCATTTTGCCAGCACATGTGTGGATTTGTGCTCCATGTGACTGACCAAGACCATGGCAGCTGCTGGCATGCACTTCAGCCACCAAAGCCCACCCCAACACTCAGCCACATCAATCATCCAGGGGCTGTGGAAGCTCTTGAGGACTTCATCAAAAGCTACCTTGATGATTGTGACTGCTACCTCTATGGGCGCACCACTGTCCAAAACAAGTCTGTCTATGGCTCTTTCTGCAAGCGCAATGATAAATGGTGCAACTGGACAACGATGTATGCGCCTCTTACTGACTTTGGGATTTTTGAACGAAATGAAGGTATGTTGTTTTTTAGTTCTTTTTTTGTTTTTTTTTTCTCCTTTTTGGTGGTTGTTGACACTCTTGTCTTTTATAGGCCATGGCTCTTTGTTGAAGATGTTTTCATGGGCAGGTTACAAGATCCCTGTGAAGATTTGCTGAATATTTGTGCAGTGCAACAAAAACGTGATGAGCTCAAGCTGAGGCCACACTACTGGATCCATCACAAGTTATTGAAATGTACAGCCATTGCTGAAACAGGTACCTGTTTCTCTTTTGCTATGTATTCAGGTTTGCTCATTTCCCTCACTTCCAGTGCACTGGCGAGACTTGGCCCCAAAGAAAGTCATTTACAAGCCTGTGACTGCCGAGTGGGTCTGTTAAACAATCAAGAATTATTGTGTCGGTGACTGTATGTATCTTGTTTTTGTTCACCTAGTCAAAACACCCAGCTTATTTATCGTGTGGTGCAGTGATTGTGAACCATTTGAAGACCTATTGCCGTGAGCATAAACTCGTGCTTGGCGGCACCAAGGCTGTTTTGCTGCAGCGAGTCCGTGATCACATCAACAACACACCTACAAGCACTACGACCACGGCTAGCGCGGCGACCACGGCCAGCGCGGCGACCATGGCCAGCGCGGCGACCACGGCCAGCGTGACAACCACGGCCAGCGCGGCGACCACGGCCAGCTCAGCAATCCCGGCCAGCACAGCTACCACAGCAAGTCCGGCCAGCGCAGCGACCACAGCAGCACCTCGGGTCCCCTGCACTGTTCCTGGGTGTGGGCGAACCTACAAAACCCGAGCCATTATGAGGACACACCTCCGCAAGGTTCATGCACCTCTTTCCACGCCTTCCACTTCCCCTTCGCCCTCGTCCATGTCAACAGCACTGGTCAGCTGTCCGTTTGAGCAGCTATTGCGACAGCAAGTGGAACCACCACTTACCCTGGAGCAACAAGAAGCCGAAGCAAGAGCGAAGGAGCTTTCCCAACAAATGGCTACTCTATACCGCCAACTTGAGCAATTCGATCCAGTACTTTCCTCCACAGCAAGTCCCCCCTCTGCTGTGTGTCAACGTCTTGAAGCGGAGCTGGCTGCTTTGCGCGCCGAGTGGCGTCGTGTGCTCCAGCGACTCTGACAGCAATAAATTATTTATTCAAAAAATATTGTGCTTTATTTGCATATTGTTATTATTGTGGGGTTGCTCACTGCATTCTTCAAGCGCCGATGGTGTTGCGGGGCGGCCACGGTGATCCTTTTTTTTTTTATTTTCAAACCATACTGCTCCCTTAACAGTGAGGGAGCAAGAGGACAGTTTGCGTGGTTTAGGAATAACTTTGGTTCAGACTGTGTGGGGAGGGTTGAGAGCGCTGGGACGCGAAATTAAAAAAAAGTAAGCTAGTTCATGTTGTGCGCCACCAAAACAGGGCCGCCACTGCGGATCAAGGCGCGGTACGGTCACGCTGAGCACGCAACTACTGCGCCAAGGCCTGAGCAATCGCGTACTCGCCCGAGTGGGAGATGGTGACCTTGATCGAGTTGATGCCAAGGACAGACGCCACCGTCTGGGCGTGGCCGTGCAGCACCACCCTCGGCGCGCCCGACGGGCCACGCAGGATCTCGATGTCGCGCAGGGCCGCGCCGCCGCCTTCCCACAGCTCGCGCGAGCGCTCGTTGTCGTCGCACGAGGAGATGGCCTTGACGACGGCCTCCTTGGCGGCCCAGCGGCCGGCGAAGCTGGCGGCCGGGTCGCCCGTCGAGCGGCAGTAGTTGACCTCGTCTGGCGTGAAGTTGCGGCTCAGGAAGTTGGTGCTGTTGGAGATGGACACCTCGATCTCGGATATCAGCTGCGTGTCGACGCCGATGCCGCGGTCGTTGGGCGCGCGCAGGCCCTCGCCCATCTCGCGCAGCGTCACCTCGAGGTTGGTGCGCGCCGACGACTTGCCGCGCGGCGTCGAGCTGCCGCTGCGGCTGGCCTTGGATGCCGACGTGGGCGACGACGATCCGCCACCACTGCCGTTCTTCTGGGCGTAGAGCTTGCGGCGGTCGGTCTGCGGGAAGGACCACGAGACGCCGTCGAACGTGGCGCGGGCCTTGGGGTTGAGATAGACCTTTTGCTCCTCGCCGTAGGTGTAGGGCGCGTGGTCCTTGACCATGACAAAGGCCTTGCGCTGGGTCAGCGCGTCGTGCCAGTGGCGGTAGGCCCTGTTGTAGCGCTTCTGCCTGCGCTCGGCATAGGCGTCGAGTTCCTCCGGGGCCAGCTGCGCCAGCACATAGTCCGGGTGGATCACCAGAATCTCGCCACCCACTGTGTGTGCGTGTGTGTGCGGTGCGCGTGTGTGCGGTGGACGCGTGAGACTTAAGCATTTAAAAAAAGGAGAAGAGACGATGAACCTTGGCCAAAGCCGAAGCTCTTGAGGAGGCCGGCCTTGAAGCCGTAGGTGTGAAGCGAGCGGTTGAGGAAGACGATGTGGTCGCAGGCCTCGAGCTCCTTGTCGATGTTGTCGGCGTTGCGGTTGCCCGGGACGATGCCGGTCATCATGGACTGGAGCAGGCCGTTGAGCATCCACGCGGCGGCGGCGCCCTTGGGGTGGCCCGTGAGGTACTTCTGGAAGATGCTCAGGATGCAGTTGCCCGTCGTGCGGCCCAAGTGCTCGAGCTGCTTCTGCAGCAGCTGCGACTCGTTGATGTCGTTGGCCGCCGTGCCGGTGCCGTGGAACGAGGCCACCTCGACGTCGTCGATGGTGAGGCCCCACACGGCGAGGCCGCCCGTCAGCGGCGAGATGTAGGGGTCGTTGCGGTAAAAGTCGTTGCCCCAGACGGCCATCGCCGCCGTCCGGCGGTGGCGGAACTTGATCTCGAGCGACTCGCGCTGCTCGCGGACCAGCGTGACCTGCTGCTCCTCGCTCAGGCCGCCGCGCACGATCTGCTCCCGCAGCCACCGTTCGAGGAACTCGAGCTCGGCCTTGTACCACTCGTCGACCTTGGCCAGCTCGGCCTCCAGGTTCCTGCGCCGGTACTCGACGTCGAGCAGGGGCGACGGGAGCAGCGCGTTCTGCTGACGGGCCGTCACCAGCAGGCCCTTGCCCGGGGCCGGCACGCTGCGCCCGTTCTTGTCCGTCGCCGTCGCCACATGGCTCACGATGCCGTAGATCGGCACGCCCATCTGTTCGCCGCCACGTCAGCACAAAAATCGACTAAAATGTGAAGAATGATTAAAAGAAAAAAGAAAAAGAAAGGGAAAACAAACCTTGATGGCGAGATCGGCGGACATGAGAATCTGCACGCCGGCGCCCTGCGACTCCATGAAGCCGCTGCGGGTCGAGGTGGCCGGGCGGGACATCTCGGCGGGGGGACGGCCGGCCTCCATCTCGGCCTCGGAGTTGGAGGTGGCCTTCATCGAGGCGAACCCGTAGGAGCCCTCCTCGCTAAAGTCGTCGTAGCCGCCCACGACCACGATCTTGGCCTTCCCGGTCTGGATCGTCTCCACGCCGATCTCGATCGAGCCCACGGCCGTCGCGCAGGCGCCCACCGGCGTCTTGATCGGGCCACTGGCCACAAAGAAATCGAAAAAATATTAAAAATTGTTCTATAAAATAATAGCAAAAAATTAAAATAACAAAATAATGAAAAATGGAAGGGATGGCTGACCTGGAGGAGAGGAGGAGCATGTTGACGTAGGCCGCGACGGTGTTGATGAACTGCTCCTGGAGGGCGTCGCCCTGGACGGGCTCCTCGAGAAGAACGGAGCGATGCATGGCGCGGACGCTCTTCATGCCGCCAAAGCCGCCGCCGATGGTGTTGCCCACCTGGGACACGTGCACGTACTCGTAGAACTCGTAGGGGTCGGTCACGCCGGCCGAGACCAGGGCCTCGGCGGTGGAGACCAGCGTGTAGAGGGTCACCGGGTCGACCTGCTTGACGATCTCCTCCGGGAGGCCGAAGATGGTCGGGTCCCACGAGGTCGGGATCTGGCCGGCCACGAATCGGTCGAACTTGAGGGCCTTGGGAATGTAAAGCACGCCGCCGCGCTTGATCAGGACTGAGAACACGCCGTCCTTCTCGATGATCTCCACGGCCTCACCGTGCTGCCGCTTGAAGGCCTGCGCCTCGGCCTCGGACGACACCTCGAGCGGGCCCATGTCCTCGTTGATGGCCACCTGGTGCAAAAACATCTTCTTGCTCGGCTCATAGCCGCCAAACAGCGACGGCTCGATGATCCGGATTCCCTGCGCAGAGATTCACAAGCGCGTGAGGAACGAATGGAATGCACGGAATGAGGAAGAGCCGACGTACGGTGTTCTCGAGGATGAGCTTCTCGTAGCGCGCCTTGATGGCGTCGTCGTTGACGGGCTCGCCGGTCTTGGCATCGACCCAGCCCGTGCGGGCATCGTCGGTGCGGTAGCGGATGAGGCCCATCATCCAGGCCAGCTCGATGCAGCCCTCCATGGAGAACTCACCGTAGGCTTCCATCTCCCACCGCGTGCGGGCCGAGCCGTAGGGCCCGACCTCGCCAAAGCCGGTGACCACCACCACGCGCTCCATGTCGACCATGCCCTTGAGGTGCTTGAGCTGCGCCAGGCGGTCCTTGGTCGGCAGCGCCGGGAACTGCACGTTGATGTTGGCGCGCGGCCGAATGGCGTGTCCGGCCGTGGTCGAGGTCGCGACGGTCTGGTTGTTCTCCAGCTCCTTGTCCTTCTGCGTGTCGGCGTAGACGGCCTTGCGGACCGCAGCTTCCTCGTTGATCGACGCGCGCAGGTCGTTGAGGACGGCGCCGAGGTCCTTGATTCTGAGGAGGCCGCCGCTCAGGTCGGCCAGGACGGGCTCCTTCTGCGCCTCGGCCACCATCCTATGTAGGATATGAACCGTTAAAACCAAGAATGCCAAATATGTGCGCGTGGTAAAGCGGGACATACTTGGGATGGAGGAGGCCGACGCAGTTGAAGCAGATCTCCTGGGTGGTGAAGGTGCGAACGCCCAGCTGCTCAATGCCCACGGCCAGCAGGTTGTTGCCCTTCATGAGGCCTGTGCCGCGCGTCCAGCCGATGACGGCGCCGGCCAGCGACAGGTAGTTGGCCCAGCCCTCGGCCTTCCACTTGTTGAGGAGAGCCTCGAGACCCAGCTTGCTCTCGGCGTAGAGGCCGTCGAAGCCGAACACACCGTGGTTGGGCGAGAGCGGCAGCAGCACGTGGGCCGGACGGGTCACGATCGAGCGCGATTCCTTCTTGTTCTTGACCGCGCCGATGAGGCGGATCGTGTTGGTCAGCATCAGGCGATGCGCCAGCTCCGACTTGCCGTCGATCGACCCAATGTCCTACAAACAAAAGAATAAAAAATGTAAATTCTCGATTAAAAAACAGAATAAATAGGTATGGAATGCATGGAATGCACGTACGCGCCCGCCCTCGGGGATGGCGGCGAAGGGGATGATGTAGTCGAGGTCGGCGCCCTCCTTGTCGTAAATGTAGTCGACGAGGGCCTGCACGTCCTGCTGGGAGGACTGGTTGAAGGGGAGGATGATGAGCTGCGAGGTCTTGGTGCCGTGCTGGTCAAACAGCTGGTGGTAGAAGCTGCTGCCCGACGACGAGAAGCGCGACGTCGTGGCGTAGATCTTAGCGCCGCCGCGCAGCATGGCCTTGACGATCTCGAGGCCGATCGAGTCTCGCCCGCAGCCGGTGATGAGGATCGTCTTGTCGTGGAAAGTGACGCCCTGGGAGGCCATCTCGCGCAGGACGGCCATGTACTTGGCCGTGGACTTGGCCTCGTAGGTCCGGTGCGAGGGGTCCTCCTCGGCCGGCCCGCGGCAGAAGATGTAGGGCTGGGCGGCCTTTTGCTTCTTCTGCTTCTCGGCCTGCTCCTGCTGGCGCTTGCGGGCGTTCTCCTCGACGAGCTTCTCCATCGAGGCCAGGATGGCCGGGTCGACCTTTTGCGTGCGGAGCTGCTGCAGGAGCAGCGCCATCTGGTCCCCGCCGTCCTCTTCGGCGTCCTTGGCGGCAGCTTCGTCGGCGTCGGAGGCGGCCTTGCTGCGGTGGTCGCCCTTCTCCATCTCGGCGACGTAGTCGGTCATGTCCTTGACGCCCGGGCGGGGCACCTCGATGTACTGGATGAAGCCCTTGCAGTCCACCTCGAGCTTGGGGGCCATCGGGATGGAGAGCTCGCGGTAGAGCGGGTAGTTGTCGACCTCGCGCTGGAGGATCTCGCCCAGGATGTTGATGAAGCTTACGATCTCCGGGTGGCCGTCGGTGACGGCCTTGGTCTTGGCCCACTGGGTCATGTTGAACGCGTTGGGCGTGGCGCGGTTCTTGATCCTGTACAGCCGCTCGCGGATGTCGTTGTTCCACCGACGCGTGCGGCCGCAGGCGTAATCGTAGTAGAGCACGAGGCAGTCCTGGCGGGTCCAGTTCCAGGCCGAGTCGTAGCGACGCTCCTTCTTGGCGTCAAAGATGGGCCGGATGCCGTTGCCGTACTCGGCGCCGTGCTCGTTGACCCACAGGCTGAGCTCGTCGGCCTTCTCGCGGAGCAACTGCTCAAAGAGCTTGACCTTGGCCTCCTTGTCGAGCGGATTCTCGGCCAGGTACTTGTAGAAGGCCTTCATCTGGTCGCGCACCAGCGACCGGCCGCGCTCCTCGAGCTTGTCCAGCAGCGCCGAGTCGATCATGCGCGCGCCCGCGTTGCCGCCATCGCTGCCGGCACTGCCAGCGGCGTCGAACAGGGCGATGCCCTTGGCCCGCGCGTAGTCGGACACGACGCCGTCGAGCCAGCGCTTGGCCTCGTCCTCGCTGGCCAGGCGGGCCTTGGGCTCACCGGCCAGGCCGCGCAGAAGCACGCCCTCGATGCGGCCCTCGCCCAGTGCGTAGCGGCCGGCCAAGTAGCCCTTGAGCGACGAGAGCGGGAAGCCGCCGGGCATCTTGCCGCTGATGAGCTTGGCGATCTGGCCGTTGAGGAAGGACCCGAGCTTGTGGCTGCCGTCGGGTCCGTCCGCCAGCTTGGCGGCGAGCGTCACGATCTCCATCTCGGCGGCGCCCTCGGGCTCCTTCTCGAACTCCTTCTGGACGTCGCCGATGATCTCGTTCTGCAGCGCCGACTTGCCGCCGGTGAGCGACTTGACCGACGTCGTGGACGGGATGGTGTCGATGTCCTTTTGCAGCTTGATCGAGAGCAGCGTCAACAGCGACTCGAGCGCCGTCGGCCGCTCGTCGACCACGGGCGCCGCCGACGCGGGCGGCGTCGGCAGCGACGGCGTGGGCGTGGGCGCTGTCACCGGCGTGGGCGTGGCCACCGGCGGCGGCGTCGCGCCGCCTGGCGGGGTGGTGGGCGCCACGGACTCGACGGGCACAGGCTGCGCCGCGGCCGCGCCGGCGTCGGCAGGGGGGTCCTCCTTGTTGTAATAGATGACGTCGCGGTCGCGGTTGTACCAGAGGTTCTCGTGCTTGACCAGAGGCGAGTAGTTGCCCAGGGCCAGCGTGGTCTTGGCCATCTGGGACAAGGTGGGCGCCGGGCCGACCTCGATGAGGCGCTCGACGCCGAGCTGAGCAAAGATGACCTTCTGGGTCTCGATCCAGCGGACGGGCGAGGCGAACTGGTAGGCCAGGAGCTCGACCAGTATGTGGAAGGCCAGCTGCTGCGGCGCGCGGCGGTGGTCGTCGAACCGGGCCAGGACGTCGTCGAGCACGGGCGACTGGGTCTCGTCGCGCAGGGCCTGAACGTAGGCCCGGTCGAGCGAGAACGGGACTGCGGTCACGTTGGGGATGTAGCGGCCGACGAGGATGCTCGGGTTGAGCTGCTGCGGCGACATGCGCTGGAGCAGGATCTGCCGGAAGGCCGGGACGCCGTCCTTGAGGAAGCGCGAGTGGAACGGGACGTCGATGCCCGGGAGCGGGATCGTGGCCACGCCGCGCTTGAGCACGATCCGGCGGGTGACCGGGTCGCGCACGTTCTCCTCGGTCTCGCGCAGGGCCGCCTCGACCAGCTGCTCGACCGACGCGCGGTCGATCTTGGCCTCCTTGCCGTGCTTCTTGAGCTGCTGGTGGATCTCGTCGATCACCATGCCCAGGATGTTGAGGTTGCCGTTCTCGCCGGCCACCACGTACTGGTAGTGCTCCACGTTGTAGTTGACCACCTGCAGCAACTGGTCGTTCTTCGCGCAGATGATCGAGATGATCTGGTCCAGGTGGGCGTCGCGGAACAGGTACGGGTGCACGCGCTGCGGGTTGACCGCCACCATCGAATACTGTTTGTGTGCGTGTGGGCCACAAGCACGCACGTGACGTCAGCAAGAGTTTAAGGTGGCGGGTGAGGTGGGCAGCAACGCACCTGCGAGTGGCCGTCCTGGTCGCGGATGACCGAGTTCTGCATGGTCATGCCACGCAGGAAGACGATGTCGACAAGGCTCTCGATGGTGAGCACCTTGGCCACGGAGGCCAGCGCGGCGTACTCGCCCAGCGAGTGGCCGGCAAAGATGCAGTCGTCCGACGGGATGAGGCCCCGCTCGCGCATGTCCTCGAACGCAGCGAGCTCGACCAGCACCAGCGCCGGCTGCGAGAACTGTGTCGCGAACAGGAGGCCCTCGGGGTGCTTGAACGTGTGCGACGACGACGTCTCGGTGATGTCCCCAAACAGCGGCTTCTCGCGCGTACGCGTGCGCGTGACGCGCTGGGTGGTCTTGGGCGTCGTCGCGGTGGCAGCGCCCTCTTCGGTGGCGGCCGGCACAGCCGGGATCTCTTCCTCGTACTCCTCCTGCACCTGGCAGGTGAGCTTTTGGTAGTTCTTCTTGATCTTCCTGCCGCGGCTGCCGCCGAAGAAGATGGTGATTTCCTTCGGGTTCTCCTTGACCAGCTGCAGGATCGAGAAGCCGTACTCCTCTTGGAAGTACAAATCCTGCAATTTACCACAAATAAATGAGTCATTTGTGAAATAAGAATGAAAAAATTACGAAACAAGGGGAGGCGGATCGTACGGCGGCGTCCCAGATCTGCTTGGCGATGGGCGAGGAGCCGTAGAGGTCGAGGCCCATGCCGACGGAAACGCTGCCCTGGCCCGTGAAGACGTAGCAGGTCTTGGGGCCCTTGACGTCAGCCGAGCCCTTGAGCACGAGCTCGCCGCGCTCCGTGGTGGTCTCGATCTCGACCAGCATGCGGCCGTTCTTCATGCCGACGTGGCGCACCGAAGTGAGCAGCTGGTCGCGCGGTTTGACCATGCCCACAAACTCGGTGTGGAAGTCGACGACACGCTCGGGCCGGTGCTTGGCCACGAAGGACTCGATCACGCGGCGCGCGTTGGCCGAAGTCCACATGCCGTGGGTGATGGTGTCGTGCGGCAGCTCGGCAAAGATGGAGAAGTACTTGTTGGTGTGGATCGGATTGAGGTCGCCCGACGCCAGCGCATAGGTGACGCTCTCGGCCGGCACCACGATGCGGTCGGACACGTTGAGCAGCTGGTAGCCGCCGTTGTCAAAGAACACGGCGTGCTCGAGCGGTTTACCGAAGCGCTGGACAAAGGCCCTGGGCACGTTGCCCCGCACGTCGGCCTGCTCGTAGGCGATGGCGGCCACGACGTTCATCATCTCGCGCTCGAGCTCATCGCCGCGCTCCAGCGAGGCCAGCGTGGGCACGAACGACGAGGGCCCGCTCAGCTTGTACACGACGCCCTCGACCTTGACCCGCTGCTGTTGCTGCTGCCTTGTCTGCGGCTGGTCATCGTCGGCCCAGGCCTCGGCCTCGTCGCCCTGCGCCGTAGTGCCGACCTGGCGCTGGATCTCGAGCGACGTGAACTTGAACACGAGGCGCTCGCCCAGCCGGAGGTTGTTCTTGTCGGCCTCCGAGTTCCAGCGAAGCCAGGACTTGGACTGGAGGATGGCGAGCTCCTCTTTGGACTTGATCACCAGCGTGTAGGCGTCCTTGGTCTTCTCAAAGGTGAGCTCCTCCTGCTCGAGCTGTAGCGGCGCGGCCTGCTTGGCATCGAGCACGTGGAGCTCGTTGCCGCGGAAGAGGAACTCGCTGCGGATCTCGATCAGCGCCGCCGGGTCAGCCTTCTTGTGGAGCTGGCCCACGACCCCGATCTGGAGGCCGGAGACGGTCTTGCGCATCTTGGTGATCTCCATGTTGATCAACGCTGTGTCGCCCTCAGCAAAGGCCTGCGCCGAAGTCGGGTCCGACAGCTTGCGGAAGCCGTTGTTGAGGTGCACCAGGTGGAGCAGGTTGCCATCGATCTCCTGTGTGGTCGACACAAATGAATGTCAGCGCTCCAGAATGCCAAGAATCTGATGGGGATGGTGGTAAAGGTGGAGGAGGGTGACCTTGAGGAAGAGCGACTTGATGAGCGACTCCCAGGCGGCGACGATGGCAAAGTCGGTGGGCGCCTGAAGGAGCTTGCCGTCGGTGGCCAGGCTGCGGCCGATGGCCGCGCTGAAGAACTCAATCGCCTGCCTCTTGATCTCAAACACGTTGGAGAAGGTGGCGTTGAGCGGCTCCTTCTTGGCAATCTCCTTCGATACCTCCTCGGCATTGGAGAACCACAACTTGCCGTAGAATTCCTTCACGGCATCGTTGAAGCCGCTCATCACCTGCGCGATGGGCGAGGACGCCCGGGTGGCGTTGTACCTGGACGAACAAGTAACACGCATTTGTAAATCGTGAAAAATAAAAATAAAATAAAAATATTGAAATGATTTTGAAAATACGGTACCTGTAGTTGAGGGTCAAGGGGACCATCTCCCAACGCAGTGAAGCCGTGGCGGACGACGAGACCGGGATGGGATGGTAGATGGTGACCGAGAACCCGCGCTGGTCGGCGGCGCGCTTGATGTGGAGTACCGGCTTGTGCTTCAGCGGCGCGGCCAGCAAGGCCGTCGGGCCGCCGTTGCCGGCCATGTCGTCGAAGAGCAGGACCTCGACCACATCCTCGTGCCACCGGCTCGAGTGCGAACGCACCTGGTACCGCTGGCCCACGGCGGGCTCGAGCAGCCGACGGAACGGGTTGCTCACGTACTTCTTCCCTGTAGTTGTTGTGTGATGAGTTTCTGTCGACACGACTCAGGCCAACGATGAGATGGCGCATACCTTGGACGATGTGGGGCGAGGTGAGAAGGGCGCGCCACCACGAGTTCTTGGCGGCCGAAAGCCACTCGAACCAGAGGGCGCTCTCGGGGAGGAGGTTCTTGTCGCGCGGCAGCTCGATGTTGACCACCGTCACGGCCGGCGGCTTCGGTGCGGCCTCGTCCTTGCTGGACGCCGCGGGCGCGGGCGTGGTCTCGACGTGGACCCGCACGACGCGCTCCACTTGAGGGAAGGCACCGAGCACGCGCGCGGGCACCGGCGTCGACAGATATTCGATGGCCGGGACGGGGCGCGCCTCCTGGGCATAGGGCTTGGATGCGCGGAGCAGCTGGATCCAGCCGTCGTGAATGCCGTCGAGGATCTCGGCCACGGGCTCGTTGACCTTGGTGCAGAACCGGACGGCCATCGGGCCCTGGAGGATGACGACGCGGCCCACGTCGCGGTCCTGCACGGCGTCGAGGTCCTCGGACTGCCAGAGCGAGTCCTTCTTGAACCAGAACTGGAGCTGGTCGTCGATCACCGGCACAAAGTTGACCGGCTTGCCCATGCGGCGCTTGCACAGCTGGATGAAGTAGTCGACGTCCTCGGTCGAGAGCAGCTGCACGGCGGCGTCCGGGTAGGCCGTCTTGAACACCTGGTCGACCCACTCGAACGGCCGGCGCCGCAGGAGCGCGGTCGGCGGCAGCGCGCTCGTGTACTTGGCCTTGACGCCCTGCTCGGCCAGCGCGGGCCACCGCTTGATGAACCGCTCCTCGGTGTGTCGTGAGAAGTCGAGGACGCGGTCGAAGAAGCCCTTGTCAATCCACCGGCCCTCCTTGCCCTCGTTGTCGGCGGGCGCGATGTACATGAGGGACACCATCCGATGGGCCACCTCGTAGTAGGTCATCTCGGCCAGGTCGACCACCTTGCCGCTCAGCGTGCGGCCAAAGTAGACCTTCTGGAAGTCGGCGTTGAGGCGGTTGATGATGTACTGCTTCTTCTCCATGATCTTCTGGAGCATCTTTTCCTTGGGCAGCGAGAAGAACTGGTCGTCAAAATCCTTCCAGACCTCGAGGCCGCGCGTGAGGACCTTGTGGATGGGCTCGCCCAGCTCGGACTTGACCGTGACGATGCCGCCGGCCGAGGTGTGGTACGAGTTCTCCCACTCCTCCTCGTTCTCGATGCCGGGGGTGTTGACCAGCAGCTGCTTGGCCTCGAGCGACGTGTTGGCCTCCTTGGCCACCATCACGCGGCTGGCGATGAGGATCGCGTCGTAGGGCATCGGCTGGTACCCAAACTTGACCGACCACGAGCCGTTGAGGTACGGCCACGAGTGCTCGGCGTCGCCGAAGCCGCTGCCGCCGATGAGCACGATGTTCTTTTGGCTGCGGATGAGCGGGTAGGTCTGGAGGATGGGCTCGTGGAAGTCCTCGAACGAATGGTGGCCGCCGGCCCGGCCGCCGGTCCACTGGAGCAGGATGTCGGTGTCGGGGTGCGCCGCGGCGATCTGGCACACGAGCCGGATGGCGGCGATGGAGCCCGGCTTGAAGGCCAAGTGCTTGATGTCGGCGCGCTTCATGGCGTCAATGATCTCGGCCGACTTCTCGAGCGACGGCACGCCCGCGGCCACACACACGCCCTCTGCGCGGCGCAGAACAGGAATCAATTGATAATTGTCAGCACAAGGACGCAAGCAGCAGGCGGATGACGACGATGACGAGAAGGGTAAGCGAGGCTGCTGGCGCACCGATGGGATAGCCCTGCTTGCGGAGCTTGACGAGAAGCGGGAACTGGAGGTTCCACAGGCGCGGGTTGAGGTAGAGCAGGTTGAGGGTGATGCCGTGCCCTTCGTCCATGCTCTCCACCAGCTGGTCGAGCCTCTTCCTCACAATCTCCTCCGTGGGCAGGCCTCCGCCGGCAAGCTCGCCGTGGTAGCCCGCGTTTAAGGTGGCGGCCACGATCTGTGCCCGAGAGAAGCCGTGGCCAAGTGAGCTGAGGCGAGCCAGCGCGGCGTGACGTGGCAAGACGTGTGCGCGCGTACCTGGTGGCTGGCTGTGGTGGGCGTCATGCCGGCGACCATGACGGGCGGCTTGCCCATGACGCGCGTGTACTTGGTGTCGACGATGAGCTTGCCGTCGACCTTGCGCTGGATGAGCCGCGGCCCGAACTCGGTCTCCCAGTCGAGCGCGAACGGGATGGCCTCGCTGCGGGTGTCGAAGAGGACCGACTTGTCGGCCACCACGAGGTCCTCCTCGAACGGCTGGAACGCGCCGGCCATGACGAACTGCACGCCGGAGCCCTCCTTGTTCTTGGACGTGAAGGATACCGCGCCGGACATCTGGCCCGGGCCGAAGTCGACCACATGCGTGATGCCCTGTTCATCATTGTTACAATTTAGTTTGCGAAATACTAAAAATTTTTATAAAAAAGACAAATTATAATTTAATAGAGGCAAGCCAAAGTTCGCATACCTCACGCCGACGGGAGATCTTCTCGGTAGCCTGAAGCCAGTTGACGTGCTCGACGCACTGGAGGTCGACCAGCCGGTCGACCAGCTCGACGCCCACGGAGCGCAGGTCGCTGCCGTCGAGCGTCGAGTAGACCGGAATGGAAAGGTCCTCACCGCGGATGGACCACAGGCGGCCGCCCTTCTCGCGAAGGCGCTTGACGTCCTCGCGGACCCAGTGGACGGCGCCCTTGAGCAGCTGCGAGTGGAACGGGACCGAGACTGGCAGGTAGACCAGACGGAACTCGCGCTTGCGCTTGGAATGCGGCACGCGGGACTGGTCGATGTTGTCCTCCTTGCGGGTCTCCTTCTCGTTGAGCAGCATCGAGAGCGAGTGCAGGGACTCGGGATGGCCCACGACCACGACGGCGCGCGGCCCGTTCTGGAGTGCGATCTCCAATTGGCGGCTGGGCTCGTCGCTCAGCTTGCGGTTCAGGAGGTCGACGTATTTCTGCACGACTTGCGGCTGCAGGTGGAGGACGACCATCATCGGTGTCGGGTTGCGCGAGCCGTGGATCTTCTTGGACTCCTTGAGGATGTCCGTGCGCTGGGCCTCGATGAAGGACGGGAACGTGACGGCCTGCTGGAGGCGCACGCCCATCCAGAACAGGTACTGGACCGAGCTGATGATGTTCTCGACCAGCTCCTCCTCCGTCTTGGACGCCGCGAACACGAGGGCTGCCAGGATGCCCTGCGAGTGACCTGTGCCCGACCCCCAATATTCATTTCATTAATATCTTGGAAACATTTCAAACTATTTCAATAAACGGCGGAAGAACGCACCGGTGACGCCCTTGAAGTGGGAGACGACCTCAGCCGGGCTGAGGTTCCAGGTCTTGATGCAGATGAGGTAGTTGATGAGGGCCGTGAGGCCGATCATGGGATAGGAGATGGGGGCCGAGGCCAGGTAGGTCGCCGGAGGCACGGCGGCAGTGTCGTCCGTGATCCACTCGAGGATGTTGAGGCCATGGGCAAACAGCTCGGTGAAGCCCTTGACACCGCTGTCGGCCGTGGCCGAGTCCTCCTCCTTCTCCAGCAGGTGCGTGGCCTGCTTCTGCAGCGCGGCGATGGCGGCCTCGATCGTGGGCCGCACGTCGACATAGACCTCGTAGTTGGTCCGCAGCTCGCGGAGCCAGTTGACGCCCTGCCCGCCGAACAGGGCAAAGAGCCCCACGGTGCGCTTCTTGGCCAGGCCAAACAGGCCGCTGGCGGTGTTGATGAGCGGCGCGGCCACGTCGCTCTTGTGGCCGGCCTGCCTCAGTTCGGCCAGCACGGCTGTGTAGCACTGAAGGACCTTGTGGATCTCGGTCGGTGTTTCATCATGTCTGTTGGGGCCCACTCGAGTGAGCTCATGACATGGCGTACTTGAGAAGGGGGAAGGGGTGTACTTGTGGAGTTCGGCGAGGACGGCATGCACGTTGTTGCCTTGGAGGGCCGACACAAACTCGGCAAATGCGACGCGCAGAAGATAAGAGCGCGAGGCCGGAGAGAGTGACTGCGAGTCCTGGCCGTTCGACGTCGCACTGCGTTCGGGAGAAAGTAAGTAAGGAAAACCTAAACGCCTAGAAAATAAATAAGTAAATTGAAAAGAAAAAAGAGAAGAGACGCACGTAGTTGGTTTCGTTTGATGGATGGCGAGGAGGAAGCGCGACCAGATGCGAATTTCGTGGGCGTGGAACGGCTCGCCATCCCGTTCCACGTCGTCGGGCTGAGCACGAGCCCAGATGGACTGCACCACCGACATCAGCTCGATGGGCACCCATACGTGTAGCTTGGACGACAGCTTCACCGGCACCTACGGAAAGATAAAAAAATGTCGGAGTTAACGGAATGTTTCTCCAGACAAGTGAAAATGTTCCATTGGTCAGAGAAAAATAAAAAATAAAAAGTCCCCGAACAACGTTGGCGGTCAAGTGTACTTTTTCGGGGCTCTGTTGCTTCTGCTTCGCGGCAGAGCGCTCGGCGGTTCTCTGTATCTTCCAGTCGTCGAAGGCCTCTTCGGAGACCATTTCCTTCCTGTCCAGCACCGTCCAGTTCTCATCTTCCGCTGCCGAAAGCGTAAAACAGGCCCCCCAAAAAGGGTGAGCATTCCGGGGACTCCTTCCCCCTTTTTCTCTCGGCAGTCAGCCGCAAAGGAGGCCAAAAGGGAAGAGCCCCATGTGGGGACGGCTTCGCGTAGTAGCACAAACAAGAAAGAAGAAGAACGAAAACGACGGACAAGCGCTCTCGTACGAGTGAGTGACAACTTTCGGGGCCGGGAAGTAGCGGTGGAAGGGTTCAGCTGCTGCGCACGGTCCATTTCCTCAGAGTGGGAGTCTTCGTCGTTGACGGTGGCCTGGCGCGGCTGTGTTTGTTGTTGTTCTTCTTGGATTGGTTGGAGGATGGCAGCGGCTTGTTGCGGCTGCTTGCTGCTCTCTGCGGAGGGGTTGAAAATGGACTGCAGATTCGACATGGCTTGGTGGACGCGTGAAGGGCGGAGATCAACTTGTCAAAAACGTTGAGATCTTCGGCGTGACAAGAGGGAAAAGCGAGTGAAGGCTCGACGGAACCAGTAGGGAAGGTGAAGTCGACTGTAGCAACAGGCTAAGGGCGTGTTGCTTTGGTGGATGTAGATGTAGTGCGCTACTCAGCGTAGGAGGTGTGGAGAGCCGCACAAGAACGAGAGAGTGGGTGGTGGATCGACGAGCGCTGGCGTGTGCACTCAAGAGCAGACAAGAGAGAGAATAGAGTGCCCGGACCGGGAAGAGGAGGACGAGAGAGAACCGGACGCCGTGGGAAGAGGGAGCGGAAAAGCCCAACCCCGACCGTGTGGACGTGGCGTAAGATGTGTTCGGCACCTCCCGCCAGTGGGTGCGGTCAGAAATTTCTGGGCCAGGCGTGAGGGCCGGCAAGAAAGGCCCACCAAGCCCAAGACGGCGCGAGGCGGGACAACGCCCACTCGCGGAGTCGAACGGAAGCGGAAGGAGCCGAAAGAAACAGTCTCCCACAAAGAAGAAAATGAAGGAAACGCGAGGAGAAAAAACGAAGCGGACGAGAGCGAAGTGAAGGGGGGGGGGAGCGACGAGCGGACCAGCACACGACACTGATATCGTACCAACGCTGACAAACTCATGTTGATGGGAAGTTGAACATGTGTGTAAAGAAGCCTTGGCGCTTTATGGTCTGTAACAGCGCGATACAGTTGCGAGCAAGCGCGCTCAGCAAGTGGGGCGTTGCCGCTCCTGGCCGCCGACCAGGCGAAGCAAAGATCCATCACGCAAGTGGGCATAACGGAAAAGAACAGAGACACACGAGCAGCAAGTGGCCGCAAGGTGCCTTGGGGAAGTGGCATGTTCCCCAGCTCCGGTGAGGTCAGCAACATTGGCTACAAAGTCGCCCACTCCGGCGGGGTACGGAGCATACTTGACGTTCCTGTCGCATCTGTCAGTAAACGCCTTCTTAAGTTTTCCGTGGCTCTTTAACGTAGCTGTCCTAAAGGCCAGAAACGGAAAAATGCCGTCCCGGTTGGCGAGTGGCTGGGTGGCGGGGGAACGAGAGACGGGAGAACGTTCGCCCAACAGCAGCGCGCCGCCAAATTGCTCGAGTCTTGTTGGGCAAGCTGAGACAAACCAGACGAGGAAGTTACCTTGACCAGCGCGTACCGAGGCAGACCAGCCCGTTCTCTCTTCACATCTGCAAACTAGCACATCAGCAGCGCCGCCACCGAGCCGCACTTACTGCCGTTATTATTCATCTCCGAGCTAAAATCGAAGCCGTCAAAAGATCGAAGACATCTTTTTCTTTTTTTTAAAGGTCGGGGCGGAAGCGTACTTGGGATAGAGCCAACTCAGCAAAGATGGCCCATCTCAAAAAGCAGTCTGAATGTGGGAGCTACAATTACCTCCTCTACCAGCCCGAAGGCTACGACGACGCTGCCCTACGTCCTGCAGCCGGCTGGCCGCTTCTCCTCTTCCTTCACGGGGCCGACCGCAAGGGCGTTAATCTCGATGGCCTCCGCCTCTCGGGCATCCCCCGACTGTGTGAAGAACGATTTTGCCGTGTCGGCTCTTCCGACATGATGTTCGACCTCGATGAGGAAGACGTCCCGACAAAAAAGATTTCATCGGTCGACGAAGACGAATCCAACTCGCCGCGTACGGCCACCGCGAGCCTCCATCTCGGTCGTGCGGCCGCCCTCGCCCAGCGGTCACCACATCGCCGAACGCCCTCGGCTGGCGCCCAAGGGCCCGAACCGCTCCGAATGCAATCGTTCCCCTTTGTCGTCATCTCGCCCCTGTGCCCACCGTTCAAGTACTGGCGCGTCGAATCGCTCGAGAGTCTCATCGAAGAAGTCACCGAGCGCTACTCGATCGACCCGCGGCGCATCTACGCCGTGGGCGAGGGCATGGGCGGCTGGGCCGTGTGCGCGCTGGCCGCGCGGATGCCGAGGTGCCTGGCCGCCTGTGTGCCCATCGGCGCCGCCACAGACCCGAGCCTCGTCGACGTCGAGCGGCTCAAGGACACGCCCCTGTGGATATTCCACGGCGCCGCTGCCTCCTCGAGCGGGGTTGACGCCCTCAGCGAGTCGTTGGTTGACTGCGACAACGACAATGACGACGACGAGGGCCTGCGGGCTACTCTGAACCTCGCCCACGCGCTTCGGGAACACGGCGCGCGAAGCGTCCTCTTCACCACCTATCCGACCGTCGACTCCTCGACGTCCGCCAAGCCCAAGCCGTCCTCGTCGACGGGGAGGGGGACCGCCCATGCCGACTCCTTGGCAGGCATGGCGGTCGGGCCCGACGATGAGAACGAGCTCATCAAGCGCGCCTACACCTACGACAACCCGCTGCTCTACCAGTGGCTCCTCCAACACTCTCTTCCTCTTCTCGACGTGTAAATACGAACAACCGTCGTCGTTCTTTCCCGCTCCATTTTACCTCCGGCCGACCAGCCCAACCACGAGCTCGTCACGAACCTTCATCATCCTGTCATCGACTGCTGGACTGGCCGTGATCTCCTCCTTCCCTCCACCGTGTGAATAGTTCTCCAAGAATCATAATACAAAGAGAAGCATCTCAACCTTCTTGTTGTTGTTGTTGTTCACTCTTATCACCGCTCATGAGCGCCACCGGCCTCGTCGCGAGTCGGGCGATCGCTGCTGCATGCGGTCGATCCTCTGCTTGATCGCGCAGCGGGCTTCGGCAAAGCGACAAGGCAAGCGCAGGCCCACGCCCTCGCTGACCGAGACCAGGCCGAGCAGAAAGCAGGCGGGCGTGCACAAGCAGCAGGAGAGCACCACGAAGAGCACCCAGCCGCGGAGAGTCATCCGCTCGCCCGGGGGCCGCTCTTTCACGACGCTGCTGGTCTCGTTCGCTTGGCTCCACTCGACCGTGATCGTGGGCGTCGATTCATCGACGAACGTGACGGCCCTCGTCGTTGCGTCTGTGTTGTGTCCACGCGTCAGCTTCACGTGCGAAACACAACCTGGACAAGGCGGCAGGGCTGAACCATAGAAGCACTCAAACGGGTCGGGCAGCTGCGCGAGGCACTCGCCGATGGTGGTGCAACCAGTGGGCGCGGAAAAGGGGACGGTGGCTCGTCGCAGCTCCGCGCCACGGCTCCCATGTAGCCGGTACCTCACCTGTCATGGCGCGTAAGTGTTATAAATAATAATTAAAATTAAATAAATAAAAAATAAAAAAAAACGAGCGACACCTGAAGATGCATAGCGTCAGTGTTGTGGTTGCTCATGTGGGCGCCCTGAATGTGGCAAAGCGTGCGGTGGGAAGTGCTGCCTGGCGGTGCATAATCGACAATGAACTCACGGTCGGGAAGGGGCGCGCCGTCTTCCCGCAGCAAGAGGAACAAGCCCCACGTGAGTCCCACGGCGACCACGAGCAGGCCGAGCCCCTGCACTAAGCTATCGACCTTGACACCCGCCGCTCCTCCCCCAACTCCTCTCCTCATGTTTCGTCTTGCGGCGTCTGTGAAGGCTGCCCGTAGCCCTGGCATGTGAATCACGCAGACACTTCGGAGCTAAAATGAAGCTGCGGCACCAAAGACGGGCAACCGCACACCAGCAAAAGTCAAACGCCTCAACCTCCCGTACCTACGCTCAACATGGGTCTTGATGATAGCAGTGATGATCTTGGAAAGAAGGTGGAGCACCATGAGGAAGACAATCAGCCCTCTCGACCCATCGGAGCGGCTGCCACGGATCAAAACGACTTTGAGCACGGCCTCTGCTCGTGCTTTGCCAACTGCGACGTCTGTACGGTCTCCTCCTTCTCCCTTGTCCTGCTTATCTCTCCTTTCGGGCAAAGGAAACCAATCAATCTTGTGCTTCTCCCAAGGTATTTGCGCCTGCTGTTGCCCGTGCATTCAGTACGGCTTGAACTGGCAGAGGCTCAACCCCCAGGTACCAACCAACCTTGCCCTCCTTGCTCCTCCCCGGCCACACGTACCCAAAGAGGACCTGCCCTGCCTTTTTTCTCTTCTATTTTTTCGTTACTGGTGTAATTAATTGCCCTTCCAACCGTCAACTCCAGAATGACAAGAACCCCAACGACACTTGCATGATTTGGGGCGCCGCATACTGCTTTACCGGCTGCTGCCTCGACCCGTGCTTCTTCTTCTTGTCCTCGGTACACACGGCCCAATAGTTTCAAACAACACGTTCTTCTGTCTCACACGCGGCGTGCAGACCCTCCTCAGGTGGTGGACGCGGCTCGAGTTCCGCCGGGCCCTGGGCTACCGGGTACGATTGCGATCATCAACAGCTCCGTGAAGGAGTTGTCGTCAGCAACAGTTGCTGCTACTTTGTCAGCTGGCTAACTCAGACGACACGAGCAGGAGCGCCCAGTGTACGACTTCTTGAGCGCGCTGTGCTGTCCGTGTTGCATGATTGCGCAAGACGGCAATGAGATCCTTGCCTTCAAGCAGGGCAGGCTGCACCACTGAGCAGTTCTTGTGTATTTTCGCGTAGCCCCAACGTTGGTGATTATTTATATTTTTATCATGGTGCAATAAAAGATGCCTTTTTCAATTCCGGTCGGAGTGTCTTGGTTGTCAGCAGCGATCGTGTGATCTTGGAAAGAAGGTTGAGCACAATGAGGAGACACCCTACCCATCGGCACCGCCACAGATCAAGGCTTTGAGCATGGCCTTTGCTCGTGCTTCGCCAACTGCGGCGTCTGTACAGTCGTTTGTCTGCAACGAGATCGCCCAACACAAGGCACTGGAGTAGTTTGAGAACGCGACATGGTGAGGGGCACTGAAATATTTTATTGATACACTTATGGTCGATGGTCAAGCCAAGAAGCTTAGGGTCATCAGTTGTCAAACTTGACGGGCGGAGAGCGCGCGGTGATGGACTGGAACATGAGACGTCGCGTGAACCAAGTGGATCTGTTGCCGCGCTTGTCCGCGGGCTGCTCCTGCTCGGGCGCGGCCTGTTCCTCCATCTATGGAGATCATGATGGGTTTGGCGCACGACGATCGCGTGAGTTTCAAGTCAAAGCACGACATCATGTGAATGGGTGGACGAAAGGTGGGGACAACGTATACCTCAATAGCTCGCTCCTCGATGACCTCACGAGACTTGATACGCTTGACCGCCACCACGGCCGCCGCGGCCACAAGGACGGTGGCTCCGGCCAGAAGGACGGCGCCCACAACACTGCCGACGACGATGCCGATGATCGCGGCCGTGCTCAGGCCGCCGCCTCCGCCAGCGCCCGCGACGGTCACGGCGGCCACGGAGCTCACGCCGCCGTTGGCGGCAAAGGAGACCGTGGAGGCCAGGTTCACGGTGGTCACGCCGTCCGTCGCGACAAAGTTGACAAAGACGTTCTGACCGGCCGCCACTTGGACGGTGGCCGAGTTGACGCTGCTCACGGAGAAGCCCGAGTTGGTGGTGAGACCCGGCGGCGGAACGTCGGCGCGCTTGCCTCCCGACGAAACGAGCTTCTTGGGGTCAAGGCTGGCGTTGGTGGCCGCGTAATTGCTCAAATACCAGGTGTCTAGCACGAGCTGCGAACCGCGGCGGACAAAGTCGCTGTCGGGCTTGACCGGAACGGCCTGGCCCGTGGCCGGCGCTGCAGAGCCACTGTCCTCGAGCATCGTGACGCCGCCGTAGGTCCGGCGGCCGGACTGGGCGATGCTGATGGCCGTGATCCAGTTCTCGAAGCTGCACAAGTTGACGCCGCGCTGGATGCGGAAGTAGCCCTTGTCGGCCCACCAGGTGTCCCACGAGTTGGCGACGAGCCAGTAGTCGATGCCGCTGGCGTCCGTGCCCCAGCCGACGATGCTCACAGCGTGGCCGCCCATGTAGTCGGACGACGAGGACGAGCACGGGGTTGTGTAGACCTTGCCGGCGTTGTTGGTGTCGCTAAAGAACGAGTAGAACGAGTTGCAGATGTCGAAGCCCGTGACGATGGGCCCGTTGTTGTAGATCTCCAGCCGCATGTTGTCCAGCCCGACCACCCGCGACGCGCCCGTGCCCTTGTACTTGGTGGCCGTCGACCCGTCCTTGCACGTCGTCTGTCGTATTTTTAAAATTAAATGATGAACGATTAGTTTTTTTTTAAAATTAAAAAAACAAAACAATCAAATGAATAAATTGGGGTAAAAATGATGTGTATCTAAAAAATTATAAATGAATAAATAAATAAAGCCGTGCAAGCGTACCGAGCAGGTGGGATTGGATGAGCACGAGCCGCTGTAGCAGGTGTAGGGGCGGCAACCGCCAGCGAGGCCGACGGTGTCGCTCGTGGGGAAGCCGCTGTTCTTCATCAGCAGCGCCGCTTGGTACGGATCGCCTCCGTCACATCCCGACTGCGTCGTCCCTCCAAGTCAGTCGCCGATGATCAAATTGGGATGGCCAGTTGGCTTTGGACAAAGGGTAACACATAACATACGTTGCCGAACCAGACTTTGGACTTGCCGCAGTCGAGAATCTCTTGTGGAGAGAAGACGAAGCTCTGGCTCCGCGCGCGGCACCACCGGTCGGAGGCCGCCGCGGTCGTGGAGAAGGCGTAGCAGCTGCCGCACTGGCCCTGGTCCAGGATGCCCACGTTGCACCCGCTCTGCGCGTGGAAGTTGTACGATTGGGGCACTGCGTGTTTCGAACGATCGTGAGTTTTTTTATTTTCATTTGTATTTCTAATAATAATAAAATAAAGTAATTATTGAACGAATCCAATTTGAGACTGAAATAAAAAGGAGAATTATTGTACGTACGGCCAGAGCTGGGCGATGGAGACGGGGCGCTGCTTGGGGAGACCGAGGGCGAGGTGCCCGGGACAGGAGCCTGAGAGGGTGAAGCGCTCGCGCTCGGGCTTGGGCTCGGAGTAGAGTCACCCGCCAACGTGATGAAGGTCGTGCCGGCAGAGGCCGGGCCCGAGCCCACGCTGTTCTGAGCCAAGACGGTGACCGTGTATGTCGTGCCCGCCAGCATGCCTGGATTCGCCCAAAAGGTTACGTGAGCCTTTCCGTGGAAGCACTTCTGCAGAAAGAGAGGCTTCTTGTTGTACCGGTCGCCGTGAAAGACATGTCGCTCGTCGTGTAGTCCCACGACTGAGAGGAGCCCCTGTATTAATTAATTAATTAATTAATTTTTTAAAGTCATCAGCATCAACATCGTCATCATCATCATCACCCTCGTTATCTCCACCACCACAAAACAAAACACGTACACGATGTGGAGCGCATAGCCCGTGATGGGATGGCCGCCAGTGGTGGCTGGCGCGCTCCAGGAGATGACGGCGGAGCTGGTGGTGAGGCTGCCAACCGTCACGCCCTGCGGCACGCCTGGCACGGTGGGCACAGAGTCCGGGACTGGACCACCACCCACGCGGAGCGTCAGACGCGAGAAACGGACGATATGACACTACAGCAACTCACCAGCGTCGCCGGCCCAGTCATCGACGCAAGAGCCCTCGCCATAGGTGTTGAAGTAACCGGTCTCGGGGTAGCGGTAGACGCCGCCGCTGCCCGACGTGAACTGGAAGTAGTACGAACGACAGCCCGTCCCTGAGGACGACGTCGCGTAGTAGTTGCCCTGCAATGGGATGATTGATTTTGTCGTCGGCATCAAGAACGAAAAGAAAGAATGAAAGCGAGGGGCAAAGAGAGGGGGGGACCTGGCCCGGAGAGCCGGCGTCGAGGGAAAGATCGCTGGCGACGCCGTTAATGATCACCTGAGCAGACTGAGGCGTGCCCGAGGCATCCCAGAACGTGGCAAAGAAGCGCGTTTTCGCTCCCTGACATGATAACGTGGCACACCACAACAACACAAGGCAAGTTAGGGTACAAATTCCTGAGCGTTCGATCGAACGCGATGCCCTTGCGCACCTGCAAGATGTGAGAACCCGAAGCGATGCTGTTGGTGTAGGTCTCGGTGTTGCACGAGCCCATGTCCGTAGTCCTTTTTGCACGAGCGTGCATGAGTGTGAGAATCAAAAGAGAGGGCTAGGGGTGGGGCCAGAAGTGCGCACCAGTACGAAAGGCCGTTAGACGAATCGGAGCCGAGGCCCACGCCCACGCGGGTGACGCTGACGGAAAGGTACAGATTGCGGCCACCATCGCACGCCTGGCCGGCGGTGTTCGTGCCACCGTCTGCAACACACACGCCCAGAACAGCCGCTCCGTTTTACTCGAGATCTACTTGTGGTGCTGGTGGCACAACCAAGCTCGTACCGGGGCAGCAGTAGTAGCTGCCATCCGCGGCCTGGGTCCAGCTGCAGAGGGCGTCATTGGCTCCGTCCTGTGTTGTGCGTGGTTGTGGGCGGACCGGCGTCGGGCTAAGCAAAGGCCCTGAGAAAAACCAAGCGGCCTGGCGAAAGGAAGGCGTACGAGAGGCGCAGCAGAGTAGCCCACCTGCAGGTTCTCGCCGAGAGATCTGAACGCAAGCAGACAAAAAGCAAGGGTAAGTCGCCGATTGGACAAGCCTTCATGACGCATCACGGCCAAGCCCGCACCCGTAGGGACACGAGTAGGAATTGCGAACGCGGTTAACCCAAGAGGTCCCATCACAGCTGCTGAACTGGATCTGATGGCACGTGGTCTGCACAAGAACAAGGTCGTCAACCACCACGCTCAGAAGTGCATTAAAGGCAGTTGGGGGGGCAAGATCAAGAGATACCAGGTCAGTCGAGTGGCCGTGAGCTGTTTGCGAGAGCACGGGGTCAATATAGAGCGGCGCCCGAGGGGACTGAGTAAGAATGCCGTTTGTGGAGTAGCCGGACATATAGTTGCTCCGGTAGCCCGCTGGGCCTGCAGGCAGGTTTAAAAAAAAATGGGTCATGCGGCACCTCACCCGGAAGGAAGATAAAAGTCAAGTACTCACCGACGCGAGCGACATTGATGAGGGCAGCGAAGGTGCGTTCTTGGTAGGAGGGCAGGGAAGACGAAGGCTCGCCGTAAGCGCGAGCGCCGCTAGCGTAGGTCAAAACCAGGAGCAGGACAACTCCCACGAAGGCGGCCATGCGGCTCGGAGCGCGAGCAGCAGGCATCACGATTGTTAACACACTTGGCAAAGAAGTGACTAAACGGGTGTGCACGGTATCCCTTTTGTGCCTGTTGTGCGGAGTAGCAAGAGGCGATTGGGCCTACTTCAAATTACCGATGTATTGGCTCAGCGAAGGCGTCCCAGTGGGCGATTCAAGAGTAGAGTGGTGTTGATTGGTAGCCGGGTCATCGTACCGTAAACCAACAAGGCGTGGCTGCGCCCACACTCTCCGAGACGGCCTCCGCACGAGGAACCCGAAGAAAAAAGAATCAGGATGGCGCCAATGGGAATCGAACCCATGATCTCTCCCTTACTAGGGGAGCGCGGTGCCGACTGCGCCATGGCGCCTCCTTGTCTTCCCGAGAACACATGTTGCAAAAGAGTATGTCGTTCTTTTTGGTCATACACAATGTGTTTTGGGCCAACAGATTGACGAAGGAAAGCCTTTTGAGGAAGCTGACGGGGCAGCAGTACTTTTATTGGCCGCGGAATGGTCGGGGTTTGTGCCCGCCACGGCGGTTGCCGCCCCGTCCGCCTCGACCGCCACCTCGGCCGCCTCTGCCACCGCGCTGTTGCGGCTTCTTGGCTGCCTTGGCCTGTCTGGTCTGGCCAGCCAGCGCCTCGAGCCAGTGCGGCACCTCCTGCTTGGCCTCGCGAAGAAGCCGCAACACCTCCGGCGCGATGCCGCTGTCGACCTGGGGGGTGGTCGAGCGAGACAACATTTACGCGCACACGAGACGACGGGAACAGCAGTGATGAGCTTTCGCGACCACAACAGCTCGTATGAGATGCTACTCACGAGGCAAAGAGGCAGCACGCACTTCAGGGTCAAAGAACGCAACAGCGAGGCCGACATGGCCGGCGCGCCCCGTTCGGCCAATTCGGTGTACGTAGTCATCTATGGCAGTGGGCATGTCAAAAATGATTACCTGTACGGAGAAAAGCAGCAGCACAGCGTTCACGGTGAGATCAAAGATGATCCTTGCCCCCCACTTTGCAGCACAAATTAGAGTAAAATTGGAAACCACCTTGGTCACGTTCTCGATGTCCAGACCACGCTCCGCGACCGCGGTGCCAATGAGCACGCGTGCCTTTCCCGCACGGAAGCTGTATGATTTCCCCAAGCCACAGTGAGCAGCTTGCGGTGTGGGGGGATGCATGCACCACAAATTACCTTTTCATGGCAAAGTCCCGGTCGCGCTGCTCCAGGTCACCATGAATCACGACCGCTTCAACGCCCCCCTTCTAAATATTTGCGTGAGTATATTTATTGATCAATAACGATCATAAAAATATATTCTAGTATTTATGCTAGTTGGAATATGAATAAAGAGTTGTATCAAAAATAAGGATAGGGGGCGCAACCTGCAAATAATCGCAGACTTCTTGTGTCCTGTGCTTCTTCTTCACAAACACTAGGAGGTAAGTGGTGTTAGTTGTACTGAGACAGTTCTTCTGCGCAACGCGTTGGAGGGAATAATGTTGCCTACCCAGGACGCGATCCGTTTCTGTGAGTCCCTGCAGCTCGGTACGCAGCATGGTCCACTTGTGGCTTGCGTTCTGAACCTGCTTGAACACCTGTCGACGTCGAATGTTGTCGACGCGAGCGAGAGATTGTCACCGCCAGAGGAGAGGAATGCGGGAAAGATGGATTTCGGGACGTACCTGCTTGATGGCTTGCGTGGTCGAGCCGGCTCGACCCACGGTCACCGTCACAACGTCCTTCTTGAGGAAATCAGCCGCCAGTGTTCTGCGTGCGGCGAAGGATCGTTTTCACTCATGTGAGTGCCATGAATGTCGACTCAGCTCCAATCGATGGGGAGTGGAGACCTGATGGCGATGGGGAATGTCGCGGAGAAGAGGATGGTCTGCCTCTCCTTGGGCATGTCACGCGTCTCCACGAGATCACGCATCTGAGGCTCAAAGCCCATGTCCAACATCCTGTGGTGATGCATCCAAATAGTCCCGCGCGAGCGCGTCATTATGTGTGAGCAGCCGCTCCAACGAGGACAGTGATGTGAAAGAGCTACCGGTCGGCCTCGTCGAGCACGAGGTAGCAGACCAGCCTCAGGGAGACCTTGTCCTTCTCCATCATGTCCCGAAGACGTCCTGCGCACCCCGCGCGACCACTCCGTGAGAAATGATGCCTGAGGCTCGGTATGGCCACATGAACGCGTAGAGCCGCGGACGGTACCGGGCGTAGCGACCAAGATGTCAGAGCCGTTTTTCTCGAGCAGCCGCGACTGCGCCACGTACGACGTGCCGCCGTACACGACCGACGTTTTGATCGGCGTGGATTCGGTGAACTGCCACAATGATGATCGTAGGTCAGATGTCGCAATGGAGCTGATCCATAAAAAACAGAGCGTTGGCACCTTGAGAGCCTCCTGATAGATCTGCATGGCCAGCTCACGCGTAGGGACGAGGATGATGACGACCGGGTAGGCCCGGTAGGTGTGGCGCCAGCCCACGCCAGCGGCTTCGCCCTTGCGCTTGTCCTCGCTCAGCAGCCCGGCGATGATCGGCAACAAAAAGGCCGCGGTCTTGCCACTCCCTGCCGCCATCCGTGCATCACACGTGCGCACGAGGCACTCGGTCAGGCTGGCGGACCCCCGATGGCCCCAAGGCGGCGCAGGGACGTGTACCGGTCCGCGCGCAGCCCATGAGGTCGCGGCCCTGCAGGAGAATGGGGATGGCGTGTCGCTGCACGGCCGTGGGTTTCGTGTAGCCGCTCTTGGTGATGTTGTTCAGCAGCACCCTGCGCTCCGGAGGGGTATCGGCCCACGTAAGCGGCATGCGGTGGAAGGGCAAGAGGCCTGGAGCCATACCCGTCCTTGACCTGGAGCGGCCGGCACTCGGCAAAGGTCTCGAGCGCAGGGACGTTGGAGCCCAGCACCTCCACGGGAAGGTTCTCCTCCTCCTTGACCTCCTCAGGCAAGGGGGCCGCCGTTGGGGCTTCTTCCACAGCCTCCGCCTCCCCTTCCAATGTTGCAGCATCACTTGCCACTTCCTGGCCACGCAAACACTCAATCAAGAGCTTGAGCTTCAAGAATGCCGGAGGGAGAATCAAGTACTGTTGTGCCAGATGACGGAACGGACGCAGGCGCAGAGGTGCGGCGCTGCCGTTTGTCCTTGCGCTCTTGTTTCGGCTGGGGGCTTGGGGTTGGGTCCGGAGCGGAGATTGGGTTGGCCCCAGCTCCTGTCGGAGCGGCATCCTCACTCCGCTTCCGTTTCTTGGCTGATAAAGTGCTGGTGGGCTGTGCAGTCGGCAGCTGGTTCGCAGTTGGAGCCTCAGTGTTTGGCGCGGCTTGCTGCTCCGCCGTTCCCAGATTCTCCGTCGGCTTCTTTCGGCTTCCAGCGTGCTTCCTTTTTCGTTTTCTCTTCACTTGGTCTGGGCCAGCACCGGCCTCAGCTGCTGGTGTAGTCTTGTCCTTGGCGGGCTTCTCCATCTTGCCTGTGTGTGAAGAAAAATGTTTATCTTGTTTTCACCAGCCATTTTCTACGTTTTTCTCGCTGATCTTCGTTTCTGTTTTTCTCCGCGGTCTCAGCGCACACTTGCAGAACACGAAACCGCGCTACCAGACAGCGGTGGCGTGCCACTCGCTGGCTCCAGGCGGCAGCACCCCGCAAGCCACTAAAGAAGACGCTGCTGGAAGGGGGTGGCACCCCAGACCGTGAGTTATGCAACCCCGGTGAGCAAAGCCACGGAAATGCTCATTCGCCATTGGCTGCCGTTTTGGCGAGCTGCGTTGCTGCCTTTCAACAAACCTAAAAACTCATGATCGGATACCTAAGGGCGCACAAGAGCTGTCAGCTGGCAACGGCAGGACGAGGAACAAACCCCGCCCGTTATGGCCCCAAACATTCGTCCTTCCAACCTCCAAGCACCACACACTCTCTCATAAACCAGCTGGCTGGCGGGCACAGCTGTGAGTCTTGGCCGCCTACTTGTGTGTACATTACCAGTCCATCGCCTTGCCATGAGACTCTTGATCTTCTGTGCCTCGCTTCTTCTGGCCCTTGGCATCTTTTACGGCCTTGCGGACGGCGTCCAGCTTATAGGCTGCGGCACTCCCACAGCGACGGACGCTCTCGCGCAGTGGGCGAAAAGCTACCGCTACACCCGCGACGACATCACGTGCGCTATACACCTTCTTCTCTTCCATCTTCCATCTTCATCAACTCCGGTCCTCAACATCATTGTTTTTTGCACACAGGTTTGCCTACAGGGCGATGGAAAGCACCCCTGGCATCGTAACGTATGCCACGGGACAAGCGGTATAAACACGCCACGCGAACATCTTTTGTAACCCTGGGGCGGCTAACTCAGATTACGTCCCAAACAAAAATAGGACTTCTTGGGTCTCAACACAGGCATTCCGAAAGTGCTTCTGGATTACTACGCTCTGTCGCAGTTTCCCATCGTGGGGCAGGCCCTGGTCATGGCTTACAACATCCCTGTACTGCCGGCGAACAATCAGCTCGTACGAGCTCCCTTTCCGCCGCTATTCTTCCGGTGTACCCGATTGGTCGGAGTTAAAAACTGATCGTTCATGTTGTTTGTGGGGTGCTCCAATCCATGTTTAGGTGCTCGACCGAAACACGCTGGGTCTTATTTGGGCTGGTAACATTACGACCTGGAACGACGCCCGCATCACCAGTATTTCAAACAACGCCGCACTGACCCTGCCGGCGGAACTCATCAAGCTGGCCTACGACAACGGCGACAATACGTCTCTGACCGAAGTGGTCAGGCTCGGCCTCGAGTCTTTCAGCCCAGACTTCAAGAAGGTGCTGAACTCGCTGCAGGTCAACCGGTCGATGGCACTCCTGCCCCCTGCCCAGGATGGCCGGGCCACCCTGACGAGCATGTACGACGCCGACAGGGTTGCCTTCCTCAAGGTTCGAGCCCCCCCCCGTAGTCATGGGCCTTTTTCTTTTAGTCAAATTCTCAAAAAAAAAAAAACAAAAACAAAAACAAAAACAAAAACAAAAACAAAAACAAAAACAAAAACAAAAACAAAAACAAAAACAAAAACAAAAACAGACAACGCCCAACAGCATGGCCTACATGAGTTGGTCGTCAGCCGTCGCAGCCAACCTGTCCTACATAGCCTTGTACAACCGTGCTGGGAAACTGGTCCAGCCCTCGAGTTCGTCAGTACAAGCGGCCATGGCCTCGGTCACGGGCCTCGTCAGTGCCGGCGACATTTCCGTCAACATTGTAGACGCCAACGGCACCAACTCGTGGCCGCTGGCCTATCTGTTCTACGTCACGCTCTCCCAGAACACGCAGACCCACCAGTGTTCCCTCGTCAACGACTTGATCGAATTCGTGGCTTGGATTCTGTCGAACGACGCGTGCGTGACCCCCGTTCCCTTCCCCTGCTGGTCCGCCGCAAAGCTGACGGCTGGGCGTCCGGTGCAGAGCCTCGGACGAAGCGGACGAGTATTACTTCGTGCCGATCGACGTCTCGCTGCGCAAGACCGTCATCGACGCCATCTCGCAGGTCCAGTGCAAGGGCGAACGCGCCTTGCAGGCTAACTACCTCATCGGCTCCGGCTCGTCCCTGTCGCTCTTCACGTCGTGGAGCGTGCTGCGCACGTCGTCCACCAACAAGATGAAGTACTTTATGTCGTCGTCTACCAGCGCCAAGACCCAGCTGGCCAAGAGTGATCTCCACTACGGCGTCGTTTCTGACGGCCTGTCGGACGAGTGGCGCGCCAACATGACCGACGCCGAGCTCATGCCCGCCGTCGTCTTTGCGCTAGTCCCTGGTACACACGCCTTTGCCCCCCCCCCGGGTGTGACGAAGCCTCGCTCACCACGCGTGCGCGCACGCATGCAGCCTACAACCTAAATCTGCCGGAGCAGCTCGTGTTGGACTACGACACCATCGCGGCCATCTACATGAACGAGATCACGATGTGGAACGATGAACGTATCCAGAGGCTCAACTCGGTCAATGTCTCTGCTGCGCTTCCAAACGCCAGCATCACGGTCGTGACCACCTCGGTCCCTTCGTCCTACACGCTGCTCTTCACCACCGCCCTCCACCGCACGGCGCCCGACATCTTTACCGTACGTCCCACAGTCGACATTCCTGGCGTCGCCATCAGTGCTCATGGCATGGTGATGGTGGACGCTGCACAGATCACGCCGGGCGACCTGGTGACTTTCCCGGTCGACACCGCGAATCGTTCCATTGGCGTCGCCTCCAACGCCGAGGCCCTCGAGGCGTTTAGCACTCCCAACACGTTTGGCTTCTGGACGGCCTACGAGACCACTCTCGTACGTCGGCTTCCTCTCCTCCCCCGTCTCGTCCCTCAACCTGCTGACGGTGGCCATGGGCTACAGTCGCGCGTCCTGGGCTCGGCGGCGATCCGCAAGAAGAACAATTACACCGTCTCCGTCTCGGCGACGTCCCTTCACAGCGCGCTGCGGGACTATCTGGCTCCGGTGACCTCGACCACGGACCCGGCGACACCGGTCACGACTTCCATAAGGGCCCGGGCCGAGCAGGAGCAGCTCGACTACGCGGACCTGATCCTCATGCCCTCGGACGAGAGCTGGCCCTTTGCCGCCTTTGCCTCGTTCATCTACCGGTCCGAGTCCATGGCCGACTGCTCGCGGGCCCAGACCTTGGCCGACTTTTTCTACTGGAGCCAGACCTCGGAAAGCGCCGCGTCCACCGCCTCGGGGTATGTTAGTGAAGTCTTGGTCCGAGTCCTCTCCTCGTCCGCTCTAAACTGACCGCTGCGTAAAGCAGTCAGGGCCTCGTGCTGGCCACGTCCGAACAGTACCTGTGGCGCCGCTTCCTGGGCCAGCTCAAGAGCTTCACCTGCGAAGGCCAGCCGGTGAGCAACGTGTACAACTGCATCAACGACGGCCAGCTGTGCTCTAGCGCTGGTCAGTGCACCAACAACGCCTGCGTGTGCGATACCAACCGCGAGGGCCGGTACTGCGAGAACATCAAGGGGAGCGACGACGTCCTGGGCGTCATCCTCGGTACGCCCGAGCGCTCTGCCTGGTCATGCTGACGTCAGCAGGCTCGTTAACAACGATGTCTTTCTCGTGTCCAGGCGTGACGATCCCGGTGTCGCTGGTCATCGCGTGCGTGCTGCTGTCGGTCATCCTGCTCCTGCTCTTCATCGCCCGTCGCAGCGGCAAGACGACCGACGACTGGGAGATCAACTACAGCGAGCTCGACGTGGGCGAGCCCCTGGGCTCTGGCGGCTTTGGCGCCGTGCACAAGGCCACGTGGAAGGGCACCGAGGTGGCCGTCAAGGTCATCGCCTCGGAGAAGATCACTCGCGACATCGAGCGTGCCTTCAAGGACGAGGTTCGTGTGTTCGAGGCCTCTCAACTCCTCCCAGCTGAAGCTCATCGATCGGTGATGTCCAGGTGCGCGTGATGACTTCGCTGCGGCACCCGAACGTGGTTCTCTTCATGGCGGCCTCGACCAAGGCCCCCAACTTCTGTATCGTGATGGAGTTCATGGCGCTCGGCTCGCTCTACGACGTGCGTCTCCAGCTCAGTCACTTGAACAGTCGTCTTGCAGTTGCTGATCTCGTGTATATGTGGACCTGGCGCAGCTGCTGCACAACGAGCTGATTCCTGAGATTCCGTTCGCCCTCAAGGCCAAGATGGCCTACCAGGCCTCCAAGGGCATGCACTTCCTCCACTCGTCGGGCATCGTCCACCGCGATCTCAAGTCGCTCAACTTGCTGCTCGACAACAAGTGGGTACGTGTTGCCACAAGCAGTTCACGATTTCATGGACAACGTGAACCCTGGGTTGAGCTGACGTCTTGACTTTGCGCCGAATCCAGAACGCCAAGGTCTCTGACTTTGGCCTGACCCGCTTCAAGGAGGAGGTCAAGGGCACTGGCAAGGACGTTGTGGGCAGCGTCCACTGGGCCGCGCCCGAGATCCTCAACGAATCGCCCGGCGTCGATCTCATCCTGGCTGGTACGTGCAAGCTTTAGCAACCAACCTGCTGCAGCCGGCCAGAATGCTCATTAAGGTGGCGCGGTGATGACGTCATGCAGACGTGTACTCGTTCGGCATCATCCTGTGGGAGCTCCTCACCCGCGAGCAGCCCTACTTTGGTCTCAGGTGCGCGCCCCGGCCAATCAAGCCATCGCTTTGAGACTTCTGGTATTAACCGGGAGCTTGGCTCGGCAGCCCCGCGGCGGTGGCCGTGGCCGTGATCAGGGACGGCATCCGGCCGCGGATGCCCGAGGAGCCCGGGGCGTGCCCGGCCGAGTACGAGGAGCTGATCCGCGCGGCCTGGCACCAGGACCCGACCGTGCGGCCGACCTTCCTCGAGATCATGACCCGCCTGTCGGCCATGCACGGCGAGTCCTCGGCGTCCAACACCGGCATGTCGTTCACCTCCAAGACATCGACCTCATCCAGCGGCCACTCGGCCGGCAAGGACCTGGCCAAGAACGCCTACAGCTCGTGGACGCTGCCGTCGACCAACGGCTCCATCTCGACGGGCTCGTCGTCTTCCTCGGGCGGCTCGAAGCACATGTCGGGCGTGCAGACCAGCCCCGACGGCTCGCGGCCGCCCGAGGGCGAGCTGGCCATCGTGTTCACAGACATCACGCGGGCGGCCTCCCTGTGGGAGTTCAACGCCGCGGCCATGCGCGACGCCACGCTGCTCCACAACCAGACCCTGCGCGAGGCGCTCATGCGGCACCGGGGCTACGAGGTCGTGTTCCTCAAGGACCGCAACAGCGGCGAGGGCTCCTTCTGCATGGCCTTCCAGCACGCCGCCGACGCCGTGGCCTGGTGCTGCGAGGTCCAGCGCACGCTGCTCGACGTCGAGTGGCCCGACGCCCTGCTCAGCCACCCGGGCGCCGCCGAGGAGTGGGGCGACACCGACGATCGCGTGCTCTTCAAGGGCCTCCGCGTGCGCATGGGCATCCACGTCGGCACGCCGCGCCTGGTGCGCGACCCGATGACCCGCCGCGTCGAGTACATCGGCCCGGTGGTCAACGCCGCGGCCCGCATCACGGCGATGACCCACGGCGGCCAGATCCTCGTGAGCCACACGACCCATCGCGCCCTGCTCAAGGCCATCAGCGAGGCCGGCACGACCCCGGTGGGCGGGACAACGCCGTCGCCGGTGCCCACGATCGACAGGAGCAACATCGTCAAGCTGGGCACGTTCGAGATGCCCGACGCACCCAACGGGTCCAAGCTGTACGAGATCAAGGTCCCCGAGCTGGCCGGCCGCTTCTTTGGCGGCGTCACCAAGGACGGCAACAGCGACAACGGGACCCCGTCGAGCGGCAGCGAGGAGCGCGAGGCCGAGGCCGAGGCCGTCGGCTCAATGTCGAGCGACGACCACACCAGCCCGGGCAGGGGCCGCCAGACCGTGCAGACGATGGTGGGCGAGGGCATGATGTTCAAGGAGGACACCTTCCTCACGTCGGCCAACCTGTGCCGGTGGATCATCGACTTTGGCGAGATCCAAGTGGGCAAGCAAGTCGGCCTCGGCTCCTACGGCGTGGTCTACCGGGGCAAGTGGAAGGGCGTCGACGTGGCGGTGAAGCGCTTCATCAAGCAGAAGCTCGACGAGCGCCGCATGCTCGAGTTCCGCGCCGAGATGGCCTTCCTCTCGGAGCTGCACCACCCCAACATCGTCCTCTTCGTGGGCGCCTGTGTGAAGAGGCCCAACCTGTGCATCGTGACCGAGTTCATGAAGCAGGGCTCGCTCAAGGACATTCTCGCCGACAGCTCCATCAAGCTGACCTGGCAGCAGAAGCTGCGTCTGCTTCGCGGCGCGGCGCTCGGCATCAACTACCTCCACTCGCTGCAGCCGGTGATCGTGCACCGCGACCTCAAGCCGTCGAACCTGCTCGTCGACGAGACCTGGAACGTGAAGGTGGCCGACTTTGGCTTTGCGCGGATCAAGGAGGAGAACGCCACCATGACGCGCTGCGGCACGCCCTGCTGGACGGCGCCGGAGATCATCCGCGGCGAGAAGTACGACGAGGCCGTCGATGTGTTCAGCTTTGGCATCGTCATGTGGCAGGTGCTCACCCGCAAGGAGCCCTTCGCCGGCCGCAACTTCATGGGCGTCTCGCTCGACGTGCTCGAGGGCCGCCGGCCGGCCATTCCCAACGACTGCCCGCCGCAGTTCCGCAAGACGATGAAGAAGTGTTGGCACGCCAACAGGAGCAAGCGGCCGACCATGGAGAGCGTCGTCACCTTCCTCGACTCGCTCGTCGACGACGATACCGGCCTCTCTCGGCCTTCGGCCTGAAGCGGCCGCAACAACCAACCGTCATCGCCCCCTTCCAGGAGGCAGCGGCTTGTACTTTTGGTTCTAGACAGCGCAATGAACACACGACTTCAAAAAATATATTTAATGCTTGAAAATGAAAAGAAAAAAGCAGAATCAGAATTTAAAAGAAAAAGGAAAGCAGGCACAGTCGGACATCGAGGCCGATTCACAGCGATGCGTCGACTCGGGCGTTCGCTGCAGCCCACGTATGTGCACTCCTTCTTATGGGCACCAGAATAATGACACTAATTTGACGCAATTTGCAAATCTTCAGCGGTTCATGTGTAGGTGCGTCTCCCAAGACCACATCCATCTCGGCCCCATGCGGTGTGCCGGTCCTTGCCACGCGTGCTTCCCGTACGCTCTCTAGCTCTGCCGCCGCTGTCGCTCGGCTGCCGCTTCCCTTCCGGGTAGGCTCGCCCAGCAGCACTCGGTTGGCGCTCGGCGGCCTGCAGCGCTGCTCTTGGTGGAGGCCGCTGTGCTTGCGGCACTCCTCGTCTGTGGCCCAACAGACAAGTCCAGCGGCCTCCGGCGCGATGCCCATGCCGACCACGACAGAGACGTCTGCCTCGTCAAAGCCACTGCGGCGCATGACAGTCGACGCATTCACGTCGGAGCTCGCCCAGCACCGTGCCAGCAAAGCAGGTAAGTCTCCTTCCTTACAGTCGCGTGCGATCAGACTCTTCTTCTCGCATCGTCTCACGCTCCACTGCCGCGGCCAGTCCGCCTGCCGGGGCTCCTCGCGCTGCTCTCCGCGGCCAGCATGGAGCTCAACGAGGAGATGAAGGCATCGCCTCAGATGCGCAAGGACCTGCTCGCGCTCGTCATGCGGGTCGAGGCGGTCAACAAGAGTCAAGCCAAGAATATATTAGCGAGACTCGCCTTCCTCCCCGCCTCCATGGTATGCGCTCAGGCCAGAGCCCCTTGAAACACGTTCCCAGCCTCTCACGCATGGGAGCCCCCCAATGCCATGCAGGAAGCGGGGAATCACATCTGGGACCTGTACAAGGCCAGCAACCCGCTCGACATTCGCGTGCTCACAAACTACATTCGCTTGGCCCAAGCCAACGGGAGGCCCTTGGACGTACGCCTTTTTCTTTTTCTTCTTCTTCAAGCCTTTGCTTGCCATGTGTCGGCTCGCGGTCATTGATGATTATGATCGCCCGGCTCTTGACATGCCAGGCTTACAAGGCGCACGAATTGGCGACCTACTCTGACCTGCAGCTCGATACGTACTACTACACGCACCTCATCCACGTTTGTACGTTTGTCCCCGACCCGGCGCCTGGTTTGCCGCCGAATGTTGAAGGCAGCCAAAGATTCTTATTTCTTCATCTTTTTTTCCCACTACCCACGCAGGCGCGCTGGACAAGCCCACGGGCCGTCAAAAGGCGTTCTCGCTGATGGAGGAGATGCGAGTGAGGGGCATCGAGCGCACGGTGGAGCTCTACACCGCCGTCATGCTCTCCTGCTACAAGAACGCCGAAGTCCAGGCCGCGCTCCGGGTACATTCCCTCCTTTCCGGCCAAACTGAGTGAAGCGCTGTCGGCTTCTCTTCGCTGGTCGAGCTCATGATGATGCTCTTCACGACTTTCTTCTGAGACTTTCGCGCACACAGCTCATGACGACCGTCGAGGGAGCAGGGTTGCCATTCACGCGCAAGCTGTTGACCACGTTCGCCAAGATGTGCTCCACCAGGCTCAAGTACGCGAAGAAGGGCACCGCCATGCTGGGCGTGATGCAGAAGCAGGGCATGGTGCCTGATCTCGGTATTTCTCTCGTCATTTCCCCTCTTCACAGCATGCCAGTTGGCACCGCTTGGCTGACAAACTTAGCGGGCTGGACTGGGGAATAAAAGCGGCCTACAATGTGCTGCTGGGGTGCTGTGCCGTGGCGGCCGACATTGAAGGCATGCAGGGGATCTTCAACATGATGCGCGACCGCAACATGGCGTCAAATACCTACACCCTGCAGGCCATCCTCGCCGGCCCACTCAAAAACGGCGACGTCCAATCGGCCCTCACGATCCTGAGCAACTTCCGTACCATGGACGTTTCCCCCTCGCTCGTCACCTACACGAAACTCCTCAGTTTGTGCAAGCGGTACTCTTCTCTTTCGCTTTCGTTCTTTTTAGTCCTTTTTTGTTCTCCCTTTTTTAA
>NAVB01000306.1:0-27660 GCA_002179805.1 Acanthamoeba lenticulata | reverse complement strand
TTTTATTTTATTTTAATTAGTATTCTTCTTCTTTTGATTCTTGGCGATGTGCTCTTCATGGACTGACCACACCACTGTCCTCGTCCTGCTGGTGGTTGTTGGGTTTTTTGTTTGGCGAGCAGCCGGAGATCGCGGCCAACCTTCGTGCCGACTTCCTGTACCGCTAAACTCGCCGCCGTTCATCGTCACCTCACAGCCTTATATGCTTGGCTTGCTCCTACTACAAATACAAAGCCTCTTGTCCACACGATCACATGTGCTATCTGACATGTTGGCGCCAACACCCACCTTAAAAAACAAAGTACGGTAGCCCTCGGTAGTTTGTTGATTGGTTCGTGGATAAAACGAAAATTCGTGGAGCTGTCGAAATACCACCGGCGCTTGTGTGATGCTCCTCCGTTTCGGCTCCTTCTCCAAAATACCCCGCCGACCACCACAATGAGCACAAGCACTCAGCCCTCGCCACCTCTTCCCTCAGGCGCCTGCTATCAGTGCCGGGTCGCCCACACCGCGTGCGGACCGTGCGTGGCTCCTTCCTCTCTCCACATTGAACCGGTTTGCCCTCCGCTTACAACCGACGGTGGCGAGCACAGGGAGCGCCCCTGCCAGCAGTGCGTGCGCAAGGGCCGGGCTTCAGAGTGTCATGACGCGCCTCCACGCAAGCGTGGACGGCCCAGTCGCTCCGACCCGCGCTACATTTCCAAGCACGTGGCCGTGACGGCCCCGCCCTCGCGTCCTGACATGCCACCACCGACGGCGCCGTCACGTCGCTGTCGTTCATACATCACGGCCCCTGCTTCCACCACAACCTCAACCAACGCTACAACGGCCACCACCAATCATGGCGCCATGGGCGGACTGCCGCAGGCCGTGGTGCCAGGGCCTAAGGAGGATGACGTGATGTCGGTCCTGTTGGCCGAGGTGATACGCCTGCGCCAGGAAAACCAACAGCTCCGCTTGGGGCTTGCTCAGCAGAAGCAGCAGCCCGCGCCTGGCGCTGCTGCGGTTGAGATCACGCCAAAGCCCCACAAGAAGAAACGACGCTGTGCGCGAGCTCAGGACGGACCTGTGGAGGAGACTCCCTTGGCCCTGACACCGCCACCAGCACCACAGCCAGTCCAGCCACCAGTGCCTCAGCTGCAGCCGCAACAGCGGCCAGTTGTTGGCGCCAGCGAGATAGAGGACGCCAACGACAACGCGGCGCTGCGCGAGGCGCGCATTCACATCCCGTTCCTGCAGCAGTACCGCTTCGGGCCCGACCGTCCCTTCGTCCTCAACGACCTTTATGCGTGCGTTCCAACACACACTATTTTTCTTTTCTTTTTTTTATCATTTAATAGAATGATTTATTTATTGCTAAATATATTTTACACCAGAAAACCAGTGTGCGTGGGCGAGAGGCGGCCGGACGGCTACTGCGTGTTTACGTGGGTCAACCAGGCCTTTGCCGACCTGATGCAGTTCAACGTGCCTGTACGCGTTAAAAAAAATGGCCTCTAGTCTGTGCACGACACCTTCACGAGCCTCACATTCCTCGTGTGTGTCCATTCATCCGTGCAGCAGGACCTGGGCCGCATCGTAGCGTCAGTCAGCGCGTGCAAGCCGAATCAGCGGATGCTCTCGTACTTTTGCGGTTTACAGTACGTATTGTGCCTCTCTCGATCCTCCAATCAGAGCAAGAGATCGATCAATCTGACGGGACTCGACCACCAGCGAGCCGTGGTGGGTGAGCGACATCATGGCCGTGTCGCGATTGCTGCGCGACCGAAGCGGCCGCTTGTGGCGCACCGCCGCCAATGTGCAGTCGTACTGTGACGGCAACGGTCATGTGCGTGGCCACCCCTCTTGCCCAACGTTGTGCCTCCGCCTTCTCACAACGTTCTCCTCCTGAACTTCTCACGTGGCCACGCGCGCAGTTCAAGTACACGCTCTGCGTGTTCCATCACTGGGAGGCTGGCCAGATGTTACCGGGCGAGCAGTTTGAGCAGTGCACCATCCTCCCGCTGCCCGCTTCGCCATCTTCGCCTCCGGTGGCATCGCCCACCTCGTCCGCCAGTGCGGTGGTTCATCACTGCCACCAGCTTCACTGGGAGCAGCACGCTGCTCACGAGGCGCAGCTGCAAAAGAAGGGTGAGGACCCTGCAGCCCACAATGGCGATGAGGATGATGCGTTTCTCTCCCTCCTGGGTTGCCAGCTCCTCGCCGACAGCCATTGGGATCTCGACCTCTAGTGTAGTTTGCAGCCTGGAACCATATGGGAACGGGCTTCCTGAATCAATATGCAAACCAAGAGCTGGTGACCGTCCCACTAGTGGTCATGTACGCGTCCTCCCTCTTGGGTGTTTTTTTCATTCCCTGGCCCACACCCACCTTGATACTCAGTTTGGAGGGGCCAACTACGTTTTCTTGAACCGCTACACCTTGTGTGTGGTTCATGTTGTTCCAACTCAGGGTAATCAACATGCAGATCACCTTGGGAACAGGTGTGTATCTTTTCCTTGGACCAAAGGCCGTGAGCAAAGACCAGGTTGTTGATGGCTCTCTGGTGCCACAGGTGTGATCGTGGAAAGCGGGGAGTGGATACAAACCCGTCAGCATCACCCCTTACTGGGAGCCCAGCAGCGGCGGTGCAGTTTGAGGCTTTAACGGGTGAAGAAGAAAATGGTGCCTCATCGTCAACTCGACCACCATCACTGCGGGGGCAGCGACGTGGTGAAGGCGCAGTCGCAGCTGCGGCTGGAGCTGGAGCTGCCAGCGTTCAAGCAGTCGCTCGAGTACGACCCGAGCCTCTCCCTCGGCGTGCTCCTCTCTGGCTTGACCTGAGCTGGCAGTGGAGGAGGAAGTGGTGATGACACGGCCTTAAGCGACAACACGGCGTTGATTGTGGCCATGGCTGTGACCATTCCCGTGGCTGTGGCCCTCGTCGTGGGCGTCATTGTCGTGGCATCGGTCGTGTGGTGGCGCCGGAGCAAAGCACAACGGTGGTCGAGTCTGGATCTCGCTTGGTCATGCCATTGCCATGCACGATCAAGAGGAAGATGGAGGTGACAGCTTGTGATCATGCAAAGCAAAAACAAAATTGTGTTGTACATTGGGGGAGCAACTACACGGCGGGGACGAGTTGATCCAAGGCGAGCAGGACGAAGGACGACAGACTGCACACGAGCACGTTGGAGAGAGCGCCCGCAAAGAAGCCCGCCAGGCCCTCTGTGCGCCAGATCTCGCGGGCGCACTCGAGCGCCCCACCATAGGCCTGTGGCGTCAACGCCGCCACCATCACGCGTCGCCTGTACCGCGTCCACCGCCAACGCGCATGTGGTCAGCCCAGGCCCCTCGAAGCACCTTCTTGTTGCCCGCCATGGCTGCGCCTGCTGCATGTACCGGACAGTGTCAATGGGGTAGGCCGCCAAGGCCGAGGCCACGGTGACGCCCACCGCCGTGAGGAAGCCCACCATGTAGTGCCTCTTTTGACGGTCGGGCAGGAGGTGGAACACGAGGTCATAGAGGCCAAAGTAGAGGCCACGAAACACAAGCACGCCGGCCAGGCTGGCCCCAAGCCCGTGGTACAGACCCCCAACGCCGCCGTGGGCCACGGCCTGCCGCCACACGTCCCATGTCCCTTGGAACCGGTGCTCGACCCCGGCCACGCCCGCCCGGCCGACGTCGGCCACGAGCTGGACTTGGGCCAAGTGGAGCGGATAGAGCGCGAGCAGGGACGCGGCGCCGGCCAGGGCGCCCGAGGCCACGCGGCTAGCGAACCAGACGGCCAGCTGGGCCACGCCGGCCGTGGGCGACGGCGGCTCGACCTTGAACAGCTCCTGTTCAAAGTAGTCCCGGAGGGCAAAGTTGATGGACTGCGTGGGGAAGTAGGCCACGATCTCGGGCAGGAAGCCGCGCCACAGGCCGCGCACGCCCTCCACCTCGAGCATGCGCGCCACCGGCGACAGCGGCGTCCCTGCGCCACCAAGCAAGCGACTTGTGTGATGAGCGCCAGCGCCTGGGCATGAAGGGGATGAGAGAGGAGGTACCCGCGGCTCTGCTGCCGGTGGAGGGTGGCAGGCGCCCGAGGCGGTGGAGCTCGGACTGGAGCTGCTGCAGATTCTTGACGCGGTCAAACGGGGCCGTGGCGGCCTCAGCCACCACCGAGTGTGCGGTTGACTGTGCGGCACCACAAGACGCACAAATTGCAACAATCAATTAATATTAAATAAATTAAAAATAAGTATGAATTGAAGAATCGGATCGCACCATAATCCAGAACAGCGCTGCATTTGTGCTCGTCATGACGAGTGTGTGCGGTGGTGTGTTTGTTTGTACAAGTTGCCAGTCGTTGGTTCAGTTCAAGGTAGCTGCTTGGGCTGAGAGCTCTAATTTCCAGTTATTTCATTTACCAATGGTGGAGCAGGGCGACGCCTTCCAGAGCACGCGCAACAACAAGATGAAGCTTAAAAAGCCCCCACCTTCGAGTAGTGCAGGTCTTCTTGTTCTTCAAGTCTCGTTTTACAGTACAAGAAACCAACCAGCCCGCGTAGAGGCCCCAACAACAACAAAAAGTAGTGAAGTGGCCAGGGCGTAAAGGCGCAAAGGGGGGGCGAAGGGCGAGAGAGCTTTGTTGTTGGCGGCAGAAGGAGACGGTGTAGGGGGGATGGTGGTCTGCACACGCGAGTGGATGTTTACATGAATTCCTTGAGGTAGGACTGCGCGACGATACGGGCGCGCGCGTTCACGCCCAGCTTCATCTCGCTGATCTCCTTGTCAATGTCCTACACGGAGGAGGGAGAAGAAGTAGGTGAGAAGATGAAAAATGGGAGTAACTCGGGCAGAAGAAGAGAGGCCTCAGGTTGCGAACCTGCATGAACTGGATGATGAAGTCAACGATCTTGTGCTTGAACATCGACTCAGTGTGGAAGTTGGTGATAAGGAAGGAAATGTCATAACCCTTGATGGGCTTCCTCCTGAGGACGACGAAGTTCTCAGCGCGCTGGGCCAAGAAGCGCATGAACTTCTTGCAGAGGATGATCTCAAGCTCGTCGGCCTGCTTGATGCAGATCGACACTCTGGTGGGCGAGGTGGCACATAAAGAGGCCATAAAGAGGTCAGTAAAAGCGCACGCCTTTCGTCGTGGTGCTGCCGCACTGTCGATTTGAAGTTGCTCATTTGCAATTGATTCAGGCGCGCACGCCCCCCCCGCAAAAGTCGGTAGCGCACCTGATGGAGTTGATGGAACCCTCAATGAGCACCTTCTCGCTCTTGTTGCGGCTAATAACTACAGGGTTGAGCAGCAGCTCCTTGTTGGCCCTGTAGATGGAAGAGAGAATGAGAAATTGGGAAGGGGCGCTGGCAAAAATCGCTCAAAAAGCAGAGTAGCGCCAGAATGCCAGAACGAATGGGGCAATTAGCGAACCTGGCCTCAACCTCGGGCTTGTTGTGCCTCTCGACCACCTGAGAAGCGAAGTTCTCAAGACACATGGCCGCGGTGAGAGTCTGCCTAATGCAGTTCAGGTAGGGGGCAAGAGTGCTGGTCGCCTGCAAACGACGAAACCAGTTAGTTGTGGGCATTCATCCATTGATTATTGTTTGCAGCACTTGATTGTGCGTTCACAAATTTGTGTTTGTGCTTGTGCGCTGGTAAATGTGCAAGCGTGATCAAATTCTGCTCTTGGGTGCCAGCGCCGCTCTCTGCGCAGTGCCCCAGTGGTGGTAGAGAGCGGCTACACAAGAAAGAAGAACGCTCAGCGATGGGGTGCGCACCATTTGTAATCAAAGGTAATTGACGTGCTCTCGAGAAGAATACACAAGTTGGCCAGCCACGCGCAGCAGTGTCGTCAGCCTCCGCTTCTGAGTCAACCCAAAACCACCCACACAGCCCAAATTGCCCAGTCGGCACCATCATCTTCGCTCTCATTGGCTGCGGTCTCTGTGCGTGCATTGGGGCGCCCGGAAATTTCAATCGAGGAATGCTTGGAATGAAAAGAATGCAATTCATTTCTTTTGCTTGGTACTCCTTCTGTGCAAGTGCCTTTTGGGCAAAGAAGTAGCGGAGTGGAAAGAAGTGTACATGCTATGTCCAGGGAGGCAAATGGCAGAGTGGGCAGAGTAAGAGTAAAAGGGAGAAGTGAGGAAAATGTAGGAGGAGGAGGAGGAGGGAACAACCACTAAAGGGCTTTTCCTCTCCCCTTCAGGACGGGTTGTGAGTCCGCTGGGCGACGAGGTTCTCCCTCTCGTCGACGAGCTTCCGCTTCTTCTTCTTGAAGTACTCCATAAACTGCCTCATAAGATCGCTCTCGGCCTTGGCGTCGAGCTTCTCCCTCTCTCGCTTGAGCTTCTCCTTTTTCTTCTTGTAGTCCACCAGGTTTTTGCTGTTTGCGCGTTTGAGCTCGTCAGCTCCATTCTATGACTTGTGTTGTCACAGGTGTGAAGGGATCAAAGCGTCATACCTCCACAGGGAGTCCCGGGTCTGCATGAGCAGGGATTTGTACTTCTGGATATCGTTCCAGACCCGTTCTTCAAGCTCCGACACCTCGGGGTCCACCTGTGCAGAACATGACGTGCACAACGTCAGGTACTGTCCGTCCAGAAAGTATTTTGAATCAAAAATCATAAGAAGGAGTAGTACCTCTTCGCCCGCCTGGTGGGACACGGTCCGCTCCCACTCGAGGCGGATCTTGTGCTCGGCCGCCTCGAGCTTACCCTCCCCGCCCACGGCCACGGTCTCACCCATGATGTCGGCCGAGATCGGGCTCACCTGCTGGCTTCGCGTGCGCGGACGCACCTTGCGCTTCGTCGCGTCCGCTTCGGCATTGAACAGCGACGCTGCAGAAAAAAAACAACAACAACAACAACGACTGGTGAGCCACCAATGCCTCATGAAGACAATGTAGTCAATGTCATCCTCAAGATGGTGATCAACGTACCCGTCCTGCCTCGCTTACGCGAAGCCGTGGTGGTCGTGGTGGTCGAGATGGTGAGCGATGATGAGGAAGATGACGACGAAGCTCCACCACCCCCGTTGGCGGTGTTCAGGTGCGGAGTGGTCTCGCTCGAGGTGAAGCCGCTCTCCTCGCCCTCGTTGTCCTCGCCAAAGGTCCACCTCTCCTCCTCGAGGCTCGGCGCCTCCTGCTGTCCTTCCGACGTTGTTGTCGTCGTCGTCACCGTCTCCTTGACCGTCACCACGGCGGTCGTGGCGCCCTCCTCGCCGCCACTGGCGCAGCCGCTGTCGGTGTCGAGGCCGGCCTGCTCGCGGCACTGCGGGCAGAAGTAGTCCAAGTGGTTGGGGTTCGAGTCGTCGTAGATCGACACGTCATCGATGTTGTCGTCTGTTGATTACACCAACAACGACCACGATGTAAGGTAGGGGGAGAAGGTGGGCACAACGTCGTAGTTTTCTAGATTCAGGCAGATGACGTACCCTTGGCCAACACCCACTGGCCGCAATTGTCGCAACAGATCCAAGGGCTGTCCTCTTCTTCGTCATCGTCGTCGTCGTCGTCATCGTCCTCGTCGTCCTCCTCCTCGACCTCGTCGGCTTCCTCTTCGTCCTCGTCACCACGGTGATGGTGGCTCTGCTGTTGTTGCTGGGCTGTCTCCTTCTCAGACTCGCGCTTGATCACCCTCTTCCGGTCCCGCTTGCCCGCGCCAGAGACCAACGCCACACGCTTGGCATCCCGCCGCGTCTTCTCGACCTTGGCCTTCTTAGCCGACCGCAGGCCGCACGCATTGCACAAAAATTCCCCATTCGCACCTGTGTGGTTCCGAATCGCCGCACGCGCTCAGGTGTAAGAAATAGAGAAAGGCGCGGTGGTGTGCGGCCTTGCGTACCCTTCCGCCATTTACACGCCGCGGCCTTGCCAGCATAGGTCGTCCCACACGCGCAGGCATAGCCTGCCGGCGGACTCATCGCTCGACTGCGCTTTCGGCTGCGGAGTCGCGAAACAAACACGAGCCCACGTGCGTGAGTCGGCAACGCCCCACCAGGTTTGTGTGTGAAGATGGCGAACGGGCAAAGCGCACCTCTTGCCGTTGGAATCGTTGGTGACGGCCGAGGCCTTGGTCTCGGTGGTGAAGCCGCCGTTGAAAATGAAGGTCGACGATGACGCAGAACCGGGCGACGTGGCGGGCGAGCCAGAGCCCGAGGCCGCCATGGGCGAGGCCGGTCCACCCGATGCTGGTGGCGGCGCCATGAGGAGCGTGGTGCTGTTGCTGGCCGGGCTCAGTGGAGGCGGCATCGCGCCCGCGCCCTCGCTCTCCTCTCGCTTGATCGCCTTTGACGGCCTCGGCTCGGTCGACGACGACCCATTCCCCTCCGCACCCGCCGCGGCCGTCGTCGCAGACTCCTCTTCCTCTTCGTTCATGGCGCGCTGCTTCTTCGTGGCGGCAGCCCACGCCTGGTTTTGCTTCTTGGATCGGAGCGACACGAGCCCGCCGGGCAGTTCAATGTCGTACTGGAGGGCGGCAGTCAGCACAGTGAAGCGCTTGTAAGGATGACGACGATTATGGGAGAGGTGAAGAGGAAGAGCCGTACATGAAATCGAGGGTTGGTCATGAGGGTGAGCTTGACGCTCTCCTTGATCTCGGCGTCGGACATCGGATGGCGACGAGCCCAATTCTATGATGATGGTGGCGGTGATGTGGTTAGTTGGTGTTGTTGAGCCACAGCCAGCCGAGAGGTAAGCATCCGATGCAGTCATCATGAAAGATACCTTAATTACATAGGCGGCAATATAGTCCAAGCTGTACTGGCCGGTCTCGTTCTCCTCCATGGCCCGCATGATGCAGTCTGATGGGTGGCGCACCCATAGAAAACCCACGAACGCAAATGTCAAAACACGTTTTCGCATGTGACGTTGCAGCAGTGGAAGATGAGCGGGTGAGTACCGATTTGCGGTTCGTAATATTTGATCTCGGAGCTCTCGGAGTCCTCGTCCCGGCTCAAAGTCCAGCACCCCTCGTTCTCGGGGTCCCTCTGCACACAGGCCCCGCCGAGCAGCAGCCGCACGCGCACGCGTGTCAGGCAAACAAACGGGCGGGAGGGGGTGATGGCGGTGTGCAGGGATGCAGAATGAGGTCGCACCACAAAGATGGCAGTGTTGCTGCGAAGTTGCTGCATCACGTGCTTGCGACATTCTCCAATATTGTAGGGAATGAGGTCTCCGCCCCGCACTAGGTCCCAATGCTGCCTCCCCGCCTCCGTCGTGAGCACAATCTGTGTCGTTTGAAGAGGGAGGAAGGGAGGGGTGCGTACGCGTCGAAGGTATTCCAAGATCGTGTCGACGTGACAAGAGCCAATTTGGGCCATAAGTTTCCTCATCAGGCCTGAATTGACCATCCGTAAGAAAATCACAAAGATCAAGGAAAGGCCAAGGGACTTAGCACGCACCGAGTAGCTGGATGCCATTGATGAACATGCAGGCGCTGTCGCTTCGACTCCTCATTCGCACGTTCCTTCTTGTTCCTCTTGCTTTCGGTTGGTTGTTTGGCTTGCCGAGCTCGGCAAGCCCGGCACCAGCTGCTTCGATGTTTGACGCATTGTTGAAGGCAAAGGGCATTTCTCCCTTTGTCCTCAGCGATGCAGAATGGGGCTGTGGTTTTTGTGTTTTGTTTGTCAATCGCAAATTGGGTACCTAATTTGTCATGATGGAGGGATCGTACGCCCAACTCTTGCGCCGCTTGTGCGTACTTCTGCTTGAGGCCAAGCAATCGCTGGTAGAGCTCATCTGACTCGGCGAGCGCATCCAAAAGTCCTCCCTTACCACTGTGCCAGAGTGATCGTCGCGACGAAGTTAGCGATTGTGGGTAATTTGACAGGCAAAAAAAGCAAGTGCGGCAACTAAAATCGAACTACAGATTATGCAGGCCAGCACATCAATTCGTAGCCGTGAGGAAGGGGGGGATGTGGCAAGTTTAGGAGATGCAAGAGCGAAGGGTACCCGAGAAGAGACATTTCGTGCTGTTGTTATGGGTTTTGCTTGTCTCGGTTGCTGGTGGCCGATGGATGAATGTATAATGTCTCAGATTTGGATTCAAAGTATCGTGGAGTACTGTTCGGGTCGTGTATCTTTGGCCTTACGCCGCTCGGACCCTCCTTTCTTCCTCAAATGTTGAAGCCAATTGTGGCAGATGTTCTAAATCCTCTACAAGATTGGCCAATCGCAGAGGAAATCAGCACCAGATATGTGCTTCAATCTCCCAAACGCGTCGAGATGTGTGCGCTCTTTACAAGGCTATGTGCATGCGAAATCGTCCACCGCGCTCGATCGAGGTACTGCGGCCGTCAAGTGCAGCGTGGTAAATCGAGATCCCCAAACGCTCTGCCAACCACGAGCTCGCCAGCAAGAGCCGCACAGCGGGACCCCTTGTCGACAACGTCGACACCACGGACTGAGTGTGTTGTGAAATTTCTTTCAAACAGATGTTTGCACCATTTTCCATTGGCCATCCATCTCTTCTGCGAAAGTCGACCAAATTCCGCCTATCGGCCTTTGGTTGTTGCGGCCCATCAAACAAACTGGCCGGAAATGTTTTTTTGTTTTTCAAAAGGAAAGAAATAAATATTTTGCATATTTGTGATCCTGTGTCATCGCCTTTTTGGCTTGTAGCTGCCTACCAGGTGTCAGTCTCGTCGTCGTGGTCGTCCTCGGTCTCCCAAGAGTCGTAGCGGGCGCGCAGGAAGTTGTCCTGTCGGAAGAGGTGGAGGAAGGGGGCTCCCGGGCACGGGCTCATCAGTGTAAGGTCCGCCTTGAACTTGAAGATGATCTCGTCCAGCGACTTGCACTCTGTCTTCCCGATCCTGTTTCACATCATCAGCATCAGCATCTTCGTCTCTTCATCTTCATCAGCACGGCGGATGATGGGTCATACAGGTAGTTGAGACCAGGCTCGTGGTAGACCCTAAAATGTTTGGCGCCACGTCGGCTGTGTACCGTGATCGCATACGAGCCCGGCTTCGACGTGCTGAACCTGTTTTGGTTGAACGTGATAAATGATGGCGATGGCGTGAGCAGATGTCGGCCGAGAACAGCGGAAAGATGAGGATGGAAGAGGGGCTGCAAACCGGAAAAGGAAGGCGCCACGGTCGGCCTTGCACACGGCATCTTCGGCGTCCTTGCCCGAGATGCGCCCAAAGAACCACGGCTTGGCGCACAGCTCGTAGATCTACAGTATTTGGTTGTGTAGGCGGTGAGTTAGCCCCATGACGAGCTCCGATAACAGCAGCGGGGAGCGCACCCGATCGATGACGCGCCATCCTTTCTCTAAAGGACCGAACCAGTGCGTCATGTCGGAGAAGGTCTTCAGGGTTACCTCTTCCTTGTTGTGTTCGTCTGTTCGTGTGTGAGAAAAAAGAAAAGATGTGTAGATATGAGGCCCCTAGCAGCTGGACAAGCAGTAACAGGGCGCCTGTGCGTACGGAGTTCCTTGAGAATGGCCAGCAGGCAGCCGACTTTGACGTCGTCCTTCTTGCTGGGCTCCGGCAAGCCCAGAAAATCGTAGAACGATGCCCGGAAGACGCTGGAATCTACCTCTTTCTGTAGTTCTCATAACAATCATCCACCGCGGTCCTCTTCCACAACAAGTCGGAGCGAACAACGAACCTTGCCGGCGAAGCGGGTGCTCCAGAACTCGCGGGCGAGCGGGTCTTGGATGGTCGTTTCGAGGAGCACATCCCATAGCCGCCCAACCACCTCGGCGAACGGCGGGCGGGTCTCCATCGCAGTGCCCCAGCAAGCTGCACGTGTCGAGCACTCGTAAGCGAGTGCCGTTCGCCACGCACACGGAGGGCGGCATCCACGCAACGCACCCTGGGCGAGGAGACCCAAGCTCTCCGGCCACTCGTCGGGGATGGCTGGCCGATGCCGCCTGCCGCTCACGCCCTCGATGAGCATGCCCAGCGACTTGTAATCCGTGAACGCCTGCCGTAAAGAGCACAATTCCTGGACACGGCACGACAACGTGAGCCAAGGCAGACGTCAACTTGGGCGCCCATGTCACAAACGTCCGGACCCAAAGGAGGATGCCAAACGAGTAGACGTCTGCGGCCTGTGTGTCGAGCCCAAACTCGTCTTCGTTCGTTGCCTCTTCCTCAGCTGTGGCAGGCGCGGTGAGTCTTGCGCACCGCACGCGCAAAGAGGTGCAGAGAAGAGGACAGAGGGTAGAGTACAGGAGAGGGAGCCGCGTCTCTTCTCGGCGAGCAGCACCTCAGGCGCCTTCCAGTGATAGTCCGAGAGCGTGGGTGGACGCGCCTTGCGCGGGGTCCGATGGTCCCTGTGGTGATGGAGATGGTGGTGCCAGCCATGAGCGCATGTGTCCATAAGTGCAAGCGAGAAGGCGAAGGGCAAGCGTACCTGAAGGCCCAGCACGCGAGGAAGGCATCCTGCGTCTTCAAGTCCAACTGGACACAAAGGAAAAAACGATGACAGTGAACAACAGGACGGGTGAGACGAAGGTGGGCATGAGGACGTACGTGAATGTGCCGCAAGTTGACCTGACCGTGGTAGTAGTTCTGGGTCTTCTGGTAGAGAAAATGAAGCGCCTGGATCGAAACAGAGTCTCATCATGATGAGTCGTTACAACACCACTTCTTGTCTTCGCAACGTGGAGGTATGAAGGTCGGTTGCTACACACACCTGAGCAATGTTGAGGGCCCATTGCACGCGCACCGCCAGAGCGGGCGGATCTTCTTTCTTCTGCTTGATGAACTGGTCTGCCGTGATGTCACACCTGTGGACGATGATGAATAACATCAATATCACGGCAACACCTGGGGAGAAGAGGATACTAAGGGCACGCACTTCTTGCTGACGAGGAGGTAGTCGGTGGTAGAGTCCTCGTCGTTAGAGAGTTCTTTGCTCGCGCCCACGACCGGCAGCAGACCCGGATGCGCCAGCACGCTGTGAAGGCCCCGTGCACGCAGGACCAGGATTTAGTGCACAGAATCTTAATTTGTTGTTGCAATGCATAAAGTCGTAGTTGGGGATGCTGTTGCCATGATGCAAGGGCTGGTCTCGCCAATTTATTTGAGGAGAAACAATGAGGACGAAATGGCGTCGCACGAACCTTACGCTTTGCTGCAACTCTTCATAGAAAGAATCTTCATGAGTGTCTGGAATGACCAATCGCTGAGCAATGAGGTCGGGCTGACCCTTCACGCTCGCCTTCCACGCTTCTCCAAGAGCGTCGTCGCCGAAGAGTTCCTTGTCATGGAGGTGAATGGCCGCGCGGGGAATAAGGATCGATGTAGCGGGGAAGGGAGAGGAGCCCTCTGGTGGTTTGCTGGCCCCTCGCAAGCGCCCTAGGGCTGGGGAAGTCGGCTCAGACGACAAGGGAGAGCCAGGGGTAGGGGAGGTTGATTCTGTGGTGCGCCGTTGCGCAGCCAAGGTTTGCATTACGATGGTGAGGTCTCGCGAACTTCTCGTTTTCTCTGATTATTTTCGTTGCTGGTCACGGCTTTTCCTTTCAATCGCGGTGACTGAGATGAAGACGTGAATTGGCGCCGCCAAACATGCGAGTTGGGCAGAGGCAAAGGGGTCTTGCACAAGGAGTGGCGAAGTCGTTTGTCTTCACAACTCTCAATTTCTCCAGATTGGCGGGAGGAGCGTTGCTCGATGATTCTGCAAGCGGCTCGTCACAGCCGAAATATAAACTACTACGGCGTAGCAAACTGCACTGCTACTACACGCTTGTGGAGCTGTCCGTGATACCCCCAATTAATCGCTGCGGCGCGTGGATGTTGGATGAGTGCAGGGTAGTGTTCCTGTAGCTCCGTTGGGCCAAACAGCCCAAACTCTCCACCTTGTCGAATTGCCTTCACTGAAGACACACCCTTTCCCTCAACAACCAGCCCACGGACCAGAGGCAACAATAGGGCGCACTTTGACTGGGCACACACCTGGTGGTTGAAGACGCACCACGCGCCGCGTGAGGCAACTTCTGCGCAGAAGAACAGCACACACGCCCGCAGCGTTTCAGAAACGTTTCCCAAAGGTTTGGGAAAGATGGTTCGAGGAAGAAGAGACGCGAGCAGGCACCCTTTTTAGGCTGTCGATAGAAGCGGATGACGGAGTGTGGATAAGGCAAGGACTCATACGACTTAGCGGGCGAAAGTCACCCCGTCCACTTTCTACCTTTTACACTCGTCTCACCTCGTACAAACGGCATGCAGTCTCTTCGTTCCGCTACCCGCCTTGTCCCTCTGGCTCCCTTGCAGGTACGTGAATCCGACAACGGTTGACACCGTTATCTTCTCGATTTGCAAGTAACGCCTGACTTCGATGTTCCGGCACGCCTAGACCCGTCTTGGTCTTCGCGCCGCCAGCACGCAGAACGTCCAGCTCATCGACATGACTAAGACCCGGCCTCTTGCTGGTGATTCCTCCTTGTCTTACTCTCCATCTCCTTAAAGATCTCCTCACCTCCATGGCGTTCTCAGGCCAGGACGTCATCTCGGCCAAGCAGTTCGACAAGGCGAGCATCGAGTATGTGTTCAAGGTTGCCGCCGCTCTCAAGAAGGAGGTCGAGCGCAACGGCGGCGTTGACCTGCTCAAGCACCGTGTGCTGGCCAACCTGTTCATGGAGCCCTCCACCAGGTACGTTTGAACTCATATCTTCCGTTACGGAACCTTCAGAGCGCTCACACGACCAGTTGCACCTGCGCGCAGGACGGCCTCGTCCTTCCACGCTGCCATGCTCCGCCTGGGCGGTTCCGTGGTGCCCATCAACGAGCTCACCTCGTCTGTCCAGAAGGTAGGCGCGCCACCATGGCCTGATCCTTGGACTAGCCTCACCTCGAGCTGTTATGGTTGACGCTGTAGGGCGAGACCCTGGAGGACACGATCCGCACGATGGAGAACTACGCCGACGTGCTGGTCCTGCGCCACCCGAAGGTCGGCTCCGCCGCCACGGCCGCTCACTACGCTCGTGTGCCCGTCATCAACGCCGGTATGCCTCCCCTCCACACTAGAGTCGACTATTGGTGGTATTTATCATTATCTGACTCGCTGGCGGCGCAGGCGACGGCCAGGGTGAGCACCCGACGCAGGCGCTGCTGGACCTGTTCCTCATCCACCAAGAGCGCGGCTCCATCGAGGGCGCCAACATCACCCTTCTCGGTGACCTCAAATACGGCAGGCACGATCCTCGACGCTCGTCGCCTCTTCTTGTGTGACCAGACTTGCTGATGATGATGATGGCTTGATGGCTGCAGGACGGTGCACTCACTGTCGGTGATGCTGGCGCTGTTCCCGGGCATCAAGATCAACCTGGTCTCGCCGGCCAACCTGGCCATGCCGCCTGAGGTGGTGGAGGAGGTCCGGGCCAAGGGCATCGCCGTGCGCGAGACGGCCGACCTCGACGCTGTCCTCCGCGACACCGACGTCCTCTACCAGACCCGCGTCCAGAAGGAGCGCTTCGCCTCGGTCGCCGACTACGAGAAGTCCAAGGGCGCCTACATCATCAGCCCCGACACGCTCGTCCCCGCCAAGAAGGTTCGTCCCTGCCTCGTCGTCTTGCCGTACGTCGGTCCCGAGCTCACGCCATCACACACATAACAACAACGAAACATAACAGAGCATGCTGCTGATGCACCCGTTCCCGCGCGTGGACGAGATCACGCCCGACGTGGACCAGGACTCGCGGGCCATGTACTTCAAGCAGCCCAGCTACGGCATGTACATGCGCATGGCCCTCTTGGCCTCGGTCCTCGGCAAGGAGGGTTCCCTCCTCTAAAGGCCTTGGCCATCCCCTCACTCGGCCAGCCTCAGTTATGGCCTTGCGTTTTCAAGAAGCAAATCAAAAAATCAAGAGAGTTTCTTGTTGAAAAGGCTTGGTTCATATTTGTGGGGAGGAGGCGAGCATATGTACAATCCAACGATGAAGAGAAGGAGAAGTGCTTACGGTGACTAGGAAGTGGAGAAGGTGCGGATAGAGAAGAAGAAGAAGAAAGGCGAGGTCGCCAATCTCTCACCAGCAGCAGGAAGAACTCGCCGCAGGAGCCGCCGGGTCCTGCAGCTTGAGGCCCGCGCTCCCGATTCCGATGCTCCCGCCCGCGCCTGTCGCCTCCCTGTTGGCCAACCCGCCAGCACATGTGTTTTTTTAGCAAACGTCTCTCAAGAGCCATACTTTCTGGCTTCACTTCTTCATCTTCGCCTCCTCCTCCGCGCATAGGGAGAGAGACGCGTACGCGTTTTGGAGGATGTCAGAGACGAGGCTCACGAAGGCTGTCTCTACGTTCGATGCGTCCTTGGCCGACGCCTCGGTAAATTGCAGCTTGTGCTCCTCCGCGAATCGCTACAGAGCGTCCGTCGTCCAGCAGAGAAAGGGATGGTTCTACAGGTCAGACTTGAGCACAGCCAGCGAGTGCACAAGAAAAGGCGTACCTTGGCGGTCTCGGTAGAAACCACCTTCTTGTCGGGCATGTCGCACTTGTTGCCCACGAGGATAATGCTGGGCTTGCTCACCTGGCCAGACGTGTTGGTCCCTGTGTACGACAATAAAACGAGTTCATAGAATGAGGCTGAAGTACTCACGAGCATGCAGGCACAGAGGAAAGAACTGCAGTACCGTAGCCGTGATAGCGGGCAATGTCCTCCAGCCATGTGCTGATGTTGCTAAACGACTGCTTGTTGGTCACGTCGTACACGAGCACGATACCGTGCGCGCCCCTAGCTCGCCCGATTGGCATCCAGCGGTGAGATGAAGCCTCTGGCAAAGAGAAAGAGAAGGAGCAAAGGGCGCGGTACCGGTAAAAGCTCGCTGTGATGTTTCTGAAGCGCTCTGTAACAAGCGAGACCAAGGCAAGAAGAAGCAGAAAGGAGAATGAGCCTCTGTGAAAGAGAAAAAGGGGGCAAAAGGGAGGAGTTGTGTACCCTGGCCTGCCGTGTCCTGTTCCAGAAGGGAGATAAGATGTGAGAAGGGGAACAGGGACAATCATTGGAGGCAAGGAGTACCCAGATTTGCAGCTTGATGTTCTTGCCATTAATCCTTAGCTGCCTAAATTTCTGCAGATTGCATGGAACAGGTTGGTTGATGCAGCGGTTGATCTCTACTTGGGTACTTGGGTACGTACGAAGTCGACGCCAATGGTGGAGATGTACACGTCGGAATAGTTGCCATCGGTAAAGCGGACCAGGAGGGAGGATTTGCCACAACCGCTGTCGCCCACGATGACAAGCTTGAACAGATGATCGCTGTCGGGAAGAGTTAGGGCTCATCGGCAAGAGGGAGAATGGAAGGAACAGCATACTATTCCTTGTCCTTGGGAGCCTGAGTCATAGCCATAGTCGTGTCGATAAAGTCGAAGAGGAGGAAGAAGACAAACTCGTGTGAGGTCAGCAGCTGCAGAGATGCTACGCGCAGAGTTTCTTTCGTGTGTTGCCTCCGCACGACCGCGAAAAACCGCGCGAACCTGACACGCGCTCGCCCACCAAACAAGTTCGACTTTTCGTGCAGCCGAACAAGTTGCCAAGTTCAACTCGAGCTGCCCTTCCCTTGTGAATTGTGCGTGGCCTTCTGAAGCGCGGACCTGAAAGAGAAGCCTTGGTTGTTGTGCAGCTCGCCGTTGCCCTTTCGCCCGACGTTCGCTATTTAAAATAGGTTTTCTCTTCTCGATAAAAGAAAAGTGAAGGAAAAAGAACTGCCGTGTGGCCTCTGTGGGCACGCAAGATGCGTTCTGCTCGGGTCTCCGGCTATGCCCCAGTCTACTTCCTCTTCCTACTGTTCTGCCTCGCCAGCGCAACGTACTCTTCCCCCCGCGGCACGCAGTGCGAAACCTGAGTACCGTGTTGCCTTGTGGCAGGGCGCCAGACCGTGCACAACCCAACGGCCGGCATGCCACCAACCCAGAGCGGCCATGGGTGACGGTGTTCACCACCCTGCGCAAACCGGGCCTCGTCCAGCGTGCCTCCCTCCTGAGCTACACGCTTCTCCGCCCGCGCCCCGAGATCCTCATCTTTGGTGCGCTTCGTGTGCTCGTCGCAGCGGCTTCGATCAACGAGACGTCTCACATGCGTGTGTGTGCAGCCGACGAGGGCGACGAAGCAACGGAGAAGCTGGCCGCTGAGTTTGAGTGCCGCGTGCTGTACCTGACCGATCGGAGCCCGCAGTGGCACAAGCCCTACATCGACACGCTCTTTGCCACCGCGCGACGCGAGGCGCGGGCCGACTACTTGCTCTTTGCCAACGCAGACACCATCCTGACGCAGGACGTGCTCGACGTGCTGGGCGATATGCTGACCCTCCTCGGGCCCGACGCCAACGCCACGGCCCCGCTCTACCGCCCGTTCTTCGAGCTGCGCCAGGAGCTCGACCTCGTCGTCGACGCGGCGCTGGAGCCCATCATCAGCAAGCCCCCAGCGTCGACGTCGGCCCCAAAGGCGCACGTCACCTACCTGGAGGACCTGCAGGCGGAGCCCGGCGTCAAGTCCCGCCCGCTGCGGGCCTACGTCGACCGGCCGGCCTTTGTGATGACCGGCCAGCGGTGGAGCCTCGGGCCGGAGGCGCTTCCCGCCACGGCCTGGGTCAAGCTCATCGGCGGCGAGCCCGATTGGCTCGAGCACCTCAAGAGCTTCGTCACCCGCGCGGGCCGCCCGGGCATCCCGAGCGCCATGGACTACTTTCTCTATCCACGCCACCTTAACCTTCCCATGGTTCGTCATCATCATCGTCATCGTCATCGTCGTCGATGTTGATGTCGTCGTTGTGTGAGCGACTGACCGAGTGAAATGGCGGGCGGACGCGCAGCCGAGGTACCTGGTGGGGCTGCCTCGGTGGGACTCGTGGATCCTGGACTACTGCATCCAGACCGGCATCCCGTTCGTCGACGCCTCGCAAGTGGTGTTTGCCGTGCACAAGGACCACCCGTCGACGTGGACCTTCAAGAGCCCGAGCGGCGAGGCCATGAAGAAGCTCACCCCCAACATGGAGTTTGGTTCGGCTCCACTCCTCGCCATGCCACAACAATTGTTCATTTATTTTTTCCATTAATTTCTTAATCTTTTTCTTTCTTTATTGATTTTTGTCTGGGCAGTGTATATTCACGAGAGCAACTGGTACCTCCACCCGTGCGAGTCCAACTGCCCGCTGCCCATCTCCCTCAGCTATCGCGAGTACGTCCCCGTTTTTATCCGCTTTTTTTGGCAGTGATGATGACGATCATGACGGTGGTGATGATGGCTTGCAGGCGTCCACCGTGGTACCAGCACGCGTGGCTGGTCGTGCTGGCCCTGTTGGTCGGAGGCTTCGCGGCGTGGCGCTATCGAAGGCAACTTGGCAGGCTTGTGGCCCTCGTGCGCGCGCACTTTCACGGCGCGGGCCGACCACCAAGCGGCAAGGACCTCTTGCCCCGATTCCACGCCCTTTAGGCTCTCTCTTCTCTTCTCCCCAACCCAAACCTGAAGTTTCGTGCCCCTGGCAAGAGTCTGCTCTGCAGCTTCTATCAATCCCACAAACGCTGTGGGGCGCTATGGTGTAGTCCTGCTTTTTGCTGGAAAAGTCAATAAGATTTACTTTACAACTATTGTGCCCATTGGCGCAGCGGAGTCATCTCCGTCCGGCGAGACAGGCCCGACAACAAAACCAAAACATCCAAGCAAGAGAGAAGAGGGCCTATAAAGAACGAGCTCGCGTGACTACGACACCACGACGGCACGAACATGTTGGGCCAAGCGTTGCGCAGTATGTTCCTGCATTACTCCGCTCTGTTGGAGACCCACCCTATAACGACACGAAGTGTGACCGCATTCTGCGTGGTTAGCTCTGGCGACCTGGTGGCCCAGTGCATCACCCAACGCCCTCGCAACTATAAACAGTACACGTGGCCTGGCTTGGACTGGCACCACCCACATGTTGTCTCTATATTGCTAAGAGTTTTGTTCTTCCCTGCAGTGCGGCAGGCATGGGCATGTATGGGGCGTGCTTGATTGCGCCCATTGGCTACGGGTTCTTCAACCTGCTTCGTCGGGTCATCCCACCCTCGTCTTCCCCATTCAAGCACGCTTTGAAGAAGGTTCGCTGGAGGTCGCCTCTGCCCTGTGTTCCTCTCTTGCCCTAACATGCACAACACACACAGCTGGCACTGGACCTCATGATCTGGCAGCCAACGTTTGCCTACGCCTTCTGGCTGTATAATGGCCTTGTGTTGGGTGATGGTGGTGTCACCAACATGCAACAAGCTGTGACACGAGCGAATGCTCTGTTCCTGCCAACCCTGATTAATGCCTACTGTTTCTGGTATGCAACGATCCCTTTTTCGTGTGTAACGCATTGCCCTAATTGTTTGTATGTTCAGGCCCTTTGCAAACTTTATCACCTTTTACTGCATTCCTTTCAAGCACCGGCTGCTGTGGCGTAAGAGTGTCTCCTTCTCTTGGAACACCTTCCTGTGTTGGTACAACAGCAGATACGGCCACTCTCCTCTCTTCCTCTACCCACCACCTTCCTTCTTCTTCTCTACCTCTTGGTCTTCCCTTCCCACCTCTTTATCACCACTCACTTCTTCTGGCTCATCATCAGCCGCTCCTTCTGAAGTGCCTCCAGCACCCTCCCACAATAAAGTAAAATGAAGAGCGTAAAGGGGAAGCAGAGGTTGCCATCAAGGAGGGGCTGGCCTCCATGGAAACACCGGCATGGCCTGCCCATGATCTTGTTGGAGCACAGGAGCAGATGCGCGACTGCAACTCAGCTCGGGGCAGGCTACGTGCGTGAGAGCAACCATGACCATTTGGGTTGTGGCGTCGGCGGTCCCCGCGCCAACACGGGGAGGAATTAAGGGGCTCGTGCTCGAGCTCAAGAGGCCGGCGTGGGGCTGCGTCTACCACGGAGATGCATACGTCGCATACCGCAACATCGGTGTTGCTGCACGGTTGTAGGCTCGGGGAGTCCTTCTGATAAATTCATACCCCTCGTCGACAGGAAGTGGGCATTGGCGCAACCACATCAATGCAGCTCCGCCATAACCAATAAAAGGGAGGACCTCGCCTGTGTTTTATCTTCACCTCTACCTCAACAACAACAGTTTATCACACCTACAAGCACCACACAAACCACAACATGCCGAAGAAGTACACTGTCAGGACCCACCACGGCAAGTACCTGTGCGCCGAGCAGAACCACTCTGTTGTCGGCAACCGCGACAGTGCCAACGACTGGGAGAAGTGGGAGGTCGTGAAGCTCGGCGGCCACAAGGTCTACCTCAGGTCGCACCACGGCAAGTACCTCGTACGTTGTCCACCGTCAACGAGAGCTCTTTCTTTAGGCTGCTTCTTACCCTTCCCTTGTCCACTCAGGCTGCTGAGCCCAGCGGCAAGGTCGTCGCCGACCGCGCTGCCCCCAAGGAGTGGGAGACCTTCCACGTCATCAAGCTCGGCGGCAAGAAGGTCCACTTCAAGACCCACCACGGCAAGTACCTCTGCGTAGAGCCCAGCGGCAAGGTCGTCGCCGACCGTGATGCCCCCAAGGACTGGGAGACCTTCGAGTTCAGGAAGTCCCACTAAGCTGCTCCCACTTTGCGTGTTGCAAATAAAAAGGCGACGTGTACATTGTTGCTCCTCCACCTGCGTCCACCAGTAGTTTCATGTAATGTCCTTTGAGCAATTCGAAGGACTGGGAGACCTGCAAGTTCGGGAGGTCCCACTGAAGCGCGTGCTCTTGCCCCCGAACCAGCTGCGCTGCGTTGTGTACCAATAAACTCGCTCGTGTACATCTCCGTTGTTAGTGGGTTCTCGTAATTTCATACGCGCTTCTCTCCGTGTTTAATTGCCGCATTTAAAATGTAGGTCTCAGTGTGTTTGTTGGTGGTCGTTGGCACACTGCTGCTCGCACTCGGCCTGCAGCTCCTCCAACGTCTGGAGCGCTTCCTCCAGCTCGCACGCGTAGTAAGGGATAGTCATGAGCGCCTGGCGCCACGCCCGAAAGGCCTCGGCCGGGGTGCGGCCATGATTGTCGCGCAGTGAAAAGTCCAGCCCGAGGCCGCGCCACGCCCGCAGCGTGGCCGGGACCGGGGCCTCGCGCATCTGGAACACGTAAGTGTGGGCGACCGTACTGTAGTCGAGTATGTAGTGGCCGATCGTTCGGCCCTCGCTGTTGCGCGCGTTTATGTCGGCCCCGTGCGCCACCAGCTCCGCGAGCAGGTCGAGGTGCGACGGACGCGTCAGGCCGGGCAGGTGCACCGGCGGCGGGTCGCCGGCGTCGAGCCTGACGCCCAGCACGGCGAGCAGTTCCCGCATGATGTCTCGGTTTCTGGATTCGATGATTCGATGGCGCGCGGGAGCGAATATGGCGGCGCGGCCGCCAGCATCGCCTAGCACGTCCTTGAGGGCTTGCGTGGCGGCCAAGTGGCGGATGACCTTCGGCGCAATGCAGCCAACGAGAGGCACCAGTCGATCAAGCGGCTCGCTCTGTGTAATGTCGAGATGAGCATGAGTCGTGTGTGCACATGCAATGACTGGAAGGCGAACATACTCGGATAGAGAGACCATGGGCCAACAGCAGGTCCAGCATGGCGATGGCGCAGTCCTCGTTCCGCTGGCCGTAGAGGCGCGCCTTCATGTGCACCCACCCAAGCACCATCGCGACCAGCGATCTGTCGGGGCTGCCTACCGCGCCAGCTGGCAACCCGCCTCGCGCCAGCAGAATCTGCGCAGCGCGGAGCCTCTCCTCGTTGCGCGCCTCGCTCTCTGGTGAGGGTTCCTCCCACAGCAGGCAGCCCATCGCGCTCCAGCCTTGCGCCTGGTATTCCAAGAACGCAAGCGTTCAGCTCATTCGTCGAATGGCGCGTACGTATGTCTATACCATACCAGCATGGTGGGGTCGGCACCCTGGTCGAGCAGGTGGCTGATCAGCCCGCTGTTGACCGACATGGAACAGGCCGCGTGTAGGCAGGTCTTGTCATTGCGCCGGTCGCGCGCGTTGATGTCGGCTCCGTGTTCCAGCAACAAGTCCACCAGCTCCCGACCAGGCTGCCCACCACGATCATCATCACATCATGTTGTGCATGTGCCGTCTTCTATGCGCACCAAGTGAAGGAAGAGAGCGTGTACCCTTACGGCCAGACTCAGCGGCAGAACGGCCTCTTTGGCGTTGCCGCTCGCCCGAGCCCCGCGACGCAGCAGCTCCCGCACCATGTCCACGCGGCTGTGCAGCACAGCCAGACCGAGAGCAGACATGTCTTCGAAGCCGGTCGTGTCGCGCACCTGCTCGTCCGAGAGAAGTGGCAACAACAGCGAGAACACCTTTGGTGGGCGGAGGCTGCGGCACGCCTCCAGAAACGCTTTGCGTGATCACAGCTGTTAGGCCTCCGGGTCTGGGCCAGGGCTGGACATATGCATATGTCAACGCACCAGTGTTTCCAGCTTTGTTGGTGGCCCGCAGGAGCTTCTGCCTCGCAGCCTCGGTGGCGCACCGGTCCAGGAGAAGCGTCATCGCATCCACGTGCTCGCCTCGGGCCGCGAGAAGAAACAGCTCCGACACCGAGGGCGCCCACGTCCAGCCGACATAGGTCTGGGCGAGCACCTCGTCCAACTGCTCCACGCACCAGGCCTTTGACGTCATCGTGGTGGCGGCATGCCGGTCGGCTGCCGCTGTGGCTGTGGCTGTGACGGGGCAAGATGGATCCCCGCCAGCGGCGAGGAAGCGGTCCACGAGCATGTCGGCCATGGCCGCGGACGAGCCCTGCTCAAAGGCGTTCGTGACAGCGCGCAGCGGGACGGCGACGTGGCGCGTGACCAGATCGACTGTGGGCTCACTGTCGCTGGACATGGCCCGTAAGACCGGGTGGTCCGCTCCAGCCCAACCGGGCCGGCGACAGGGCGTCCAGGTCTTGAGCGCGGCGAGAGCGGCAACAGGTCGGGTGACGAGCAGATGGCGCAGCGGCACATGGTGACCGCAGGCGATGGTCCACCGCACCATCTCGTCCATATTGCCTGCGCTCCATAGCCTGCGTGTGTGCGGGCGTGTGGTCATGAGCAACACACAATCACCATTAAGGCTGTTATCACGTTTAGAACGAAGCCGGCGCGCACGCAACTGAGCCTTGGTGCGAGCGGAGCCAAGACAGCTCGAGCGCCAGTCCACGGCGCCCTCTTCCTCCGCTTCCGCTTTCGATGTTGAGGGTACAGCTGTCGGTGCTGCCACCGCCACCGAACCACCCTCGTTTCCCTCGCCGTGCTTCTGCTCACGCGGCATCCATGCGCCGCCAAAGTGGGCAGCATGCACCTGATGAAAGGGGCGATGAAGAGGATAAAAGTTAAGGCAAACACCAGCGCCAGCACAGAGGGGGGGGGGCGGCGAGAGGTACGGTGCGCCAGAGGAACGAGGCGTGCGGAGACGTTGGTCCTATCGTGCCGCGCCACTGCCGACACACGAGCTCGGCTCGCACCAGGTCACCAGGTTCCAGCCAGGAGAACACGTGCAGCGTGAGCTCCACTGGCACCACCTGCCACACACAGCAGTGCTCCCCCACCTGCTCGGCCATCTTTTGAAGAGGATGAAAAGTCGTTGGTGAGTTTTAACTGGTTGTGCTTTGTGGTGCTACTTTAGGCAACTTGACAAGAAGGCTTGTGGCCCTTTATCACCCTGAGGGTGAACAAAAGTTTGAGTGTTACAAAAGTGGAATGTGGTTTATTATTTAGAAAATTATTATTATCAGGTTATTTACACACTTGGACTTTTTGGAGCTCCGCAAACCCCTCATGAAGTGACGGCCTCGGCCTCGAGATGTTCCTTAGCTGCTGGATGGCCACGATTCGGCGGGCGCGGTGAGGAGGGGCAGCGCCTCGCAGACCGATCTTGCGCAGCATGGCCTTGCCGGCACTGAAGATGGTCTCTTTGTTGGGCATCTGGCTCTGGGCCTCGATCTGGAAGATGCGTAGGTTGGTCTTGAAGTAGGACTCGATGTTGCCGATCAGCGTGATGCGGGGCGTTCGTGACGGCCAGCACCTCGCCCTGCGTTTGACGGAGGAACGACCGCGTCTCGACGAGGAAGTTGACCAAAATGTCGCCTTGGAGGCCGTAGGTGTTCTCTGTATGTGCGGCTTCCTCCTCGATGGCCTTGGTCTTGACCAGCAGCTGCTCGATCTGTCCAAGGAGGTCGGCTTCCTCTTTGAACTGGGCACCGTCTTTCGGGCACTGTCATCACACAACAAAGAGGTGAGCGTCGATATCTGGTGTTGGAGAGGAAGTAGACAACGGAGAACATTACTCGTACCGTGGACTGCTTGAGCTGGTTGGCCTTAAGCTGCGCGTTGACTGACTGGATCTCCTTCTCGAGGGCGTCTCGCCTGGCCGCTGCTTTCTCGGCGTCGGTGCCGTGTCTGGTGGCGTCGTTGGCGCGCGAGCGCTTGATAGACTCGATGAACTGCACCTCAGAGTCACGGATTGGGTTCTTGACCTGCCTCTGGATCGTCACGGTGTGCCTACGCCGCCACAAGAACCAACCGCCACTGTGGTGGTGGTGTTCGGTCTGGATGATGGTCTGCGGGATGGCGTCCATGCGGCGGTCGACCTCGGCAATCTCGTCCTGGATGGCCTTGATGCGGTTGTTGGCCTCGCCGAGATCCTGCTCCGCCTGGTCGCTCATCTTGTGCAGCGACACCAAGTACTCGCTGAGCTTGGCTTTAACTGAAGTCTACCTCACTCCACTTTAAAGCCAGTGGTGCACTGCCTTGGAAAGTGATGAACATGACTGTGGGCATGAGAGTGAATAGTTGGTACTCTTCTAAGTAGATGTGCACTTGTGTCTTGTTCAGTGTGACTGTGAGATGAGCCATTGGCACGTTGGGATATAAATGGCCAACAATAGGCACAGGAGTGGAAGGGCTGCTTGTGCCACCAGGGCTGCTCATGCCACCAGGGCTGCTTGTACCACCAGGGCTGCTCAGGGCTGCTTGTGGGTGATATGTGCACTAGCAAAGAACAAGAGCTTGATACTCAAGGTTGTACATTTGGGTTGTTGAGCTTGTTCCCTTTTTGCTTCTTCCAGAACCCATGAGCTTCCAACACTCACAAATCATCTTTGTGCACTCCCTTGATGTGGCTCCACAGGCCCGGACAGGTACCGCATTGCCTTTTTTTGCACTCTAGAATCTGGCATGTGGTATGATGGCAGTAGGTACCACCTGCATGTGTTACAGTGAAAACTATGATTTATATATATATATATTAAAAAAAAACAAAAAAACAAACACACTGCTGATAGTTGGCCGTGCTGGCGTGCCTTGGGGGGGGAGTATTGATGTTCCAGAAATTCTTGGCGGAGGAGGACGAAAAAGCTGGCTGTTTCGTGCAGGCACCACCAAAAAGTTGCTCTTCTCCGCCAAAATTTCAGCCATGAGAGAACGAAAAAAATGGCGGTCGGTGCCGAAGCCAAATTCGTTCACGCGCGGCACAACGCGCGAGAGAGCTCGAAGCAAGAGAATCTTAAGATTTATTTAATACTGGCCGTTTGTCATGGCTGGGGTTTGGCGTTGTCTGACCCGACTTGTTTCGACGCTTCTTTTTACACAGCTTTTTGACCAATGTGTGCACGGCCACATCGAACCAATCAGGTTAGGTTGGGCAGAAATTTCTTGGATTGATTGAAAGTTTTCTTTTTGTTTTTTGCGCACAACGACAATGGAAGGCGCAGAGGTGAGGGAAAGCACCTTGCACGGGCGAGGTCTTTTTGCACAATGCCATTTGCTGCCACTTGAAATGGTGGCGATCTATGGCGGGCAGCCCAAGCCAGCTCAAGAGGTAATGCGCCGCAGGAAGAGTACGGAGACACCAACAGCACAAAGAGAAAGAGGCCAAGAGCAACAACAAGTGCAGCATGTGGGTCACACGGCGTGGGAAGAGCTGCCCTCGTGCAACGTGATCGCCAAGCTCCGATACTTGCTCAACTCCTACGACGACCAATGGGTGCTAGACCCAACAGGTTTAGGCCCCCTCTCAGCTGTGATGCCTCCAACTTATTGTGGCTTTCCAGATGAGGAAGGTCGTGTGTTGCCCGAATGGGATGCACCACACTTTGCTGGGCATTGTGTGAACGAGCCGCCCGGGCTTCCGCCACCCTCTTACTTTGATGGCGGGGACAACGAGCCCCAAGACGACGACGAGCGCCACTTCCCGAATGCCTGCTTTGTTCAAAACCACGCCACGCAGCGCATGGAAGTGTGGACCATGAGAGACGTTCTTCCTGGTACACATGTCCTTGTCTTCCATTGCCTCTGCTGGTTGAACAGCAGAACTCAACATGTTCAAGCACACGTACACAGGGCAGGAGATACTGGTCTACTACGGCAGTGGAGTCTACCGCGACTACGACCTCCACCCCAACCTGCTCGATATTCGAAACATTGGGCTTGTGGTGGATCCAACAGGGCGTGTCGCTGTCCTCCAGTTCGATGGGCAGGACTACGCGATGAGCAAAGATCAGGTCTTGCCCGTCCTTCCGCCTTGGCTGGCCCCTTTGGCGAGTGCAATCCGAAAGGCCTCATCAACATCAGAAAATTAAAACATTAATATAAACAGCAATAATTTTAAAAAAATTAAAATAAAATGAAAAACGCATTGTTAGATCCCAAGATTTAACGACGGCGCAACGAACGCGTCGAGCGTGAAGAGCTGCCCGCGGGCGGAGCGCTGGGGGCCGAGGCCAGGCGCGAGGAGCGTCGGACGGGCAGGCCATAGGCGGCGGCT
>NAVB01000305.1:0-13158 GCA_002179805.1 Acanthamoeba lenticulata | reverse complement strand
GAGAGAGAGAGAGAGAGAGACAGGTCTGGTGGCCCTGAGAGCCGCGCCTCTTGCCTCAAACATCTGAGCGTGTCTTTCCCCCTCCCCACCCACCAATCGCGATCAGGAGTTGACTCGGCTACAATGTCACCACATACAGTGGCCGCACCGACGACGTTGAGAGGCCGAATGCTTAACGATCTCCTCCGTCTTGATGATGACAATGGTGATGGCGATGATGACGATGGCAACAATAGTGGATTGCCAAGCGAGGCGACTGATGGTCCGTCCCTTGATCACCTCGCCGTCTCCCCTCTCGTCGGTGAAGCACACACACACACACCACACACACATATATACAAAGAAACGCACTCACACTACCTCCTCCTGCTTCTCCTCCAGGAGCAAGCCTGGAGGCAGCGAAAAGGGCAAATGAGCAGCTGGACACCATCCTCCAGTTTCTCGATCAAGACGGAGCTCCTCTCTCGGGCGCCGCGGACGGCGACGACAGCCTGCTGGAGAACGACCTCTCCTCGGGTGGCTCGGGGGCGGTGGGAACTGCTTCGCTCGCGGAAGGTGGAAGGTCTTCAACGTCGACGGGAAGCGACAACAACTACTTGGAGATGTTTTATTCGATGCTCAACCCGCCTCAAAGGGAGGACTCGCTCTCGGCCTCGACATCGGCTTCCTCTGTGCCGACCCGTCTGGTGCAGACCGGAGGTACCCTCCGCCGACTGGGTGCGCTCCTCCTCTTCCTCTCCCTCCCCTCCCCCCCTTTTTTTTTCTGTCTAACTTTTTCTTTTCTTCTCTTTGCTCTCGTAGAGGAGCGAACTGCAATCCCTACCATCCGGACTGAGCCCCAGGACGACGCCATCTTCAATTTGGTGGGCCAGATTATTGACCACCGGACCGGTCCTACGGGTGCGTGCACGCCCGATCCCTTCTCTCAATTTTTCGCCGTTGCGTATGCGAATGGACAACACACACACACACACGCACACGCATACACACGCACTTGCGCACACAAAACAGACGCACGTCGCTCATTTGGGTGGAGTGGGGGTTCTATGCAGCACCCGCAGCCGAGGCGACAGAATCCACTCAGCAGCGGCCCCGCTCGCTGGCAGTCACACGCAGCTCGGTTCGCAAGTCGCAAATCCAGGACTTTGCCGCCCTGGAGAACACCCTTAATGGTAGGTCTTTCTTTCTTTCTTTCTTTCTTTCTCTTCCTTGGGTCGCTTGCTGTCTTTGCTCTGTGTATTTCTGTTTTTCTACTTCTTCTTCTTCTTCTCTCTGTTGTGGAAACCGGTTCATTGATTCGATTGAACACGTCACTTGTTGACAAAAATCGCAGTGCTGGAGACTAGTTTCGCCGAGCAGGAACGGGACCGGCAGCAGCAATTAGAGGCCGAGCGCGAGAAGCTGCGCCGGCTGGAGGTGGAGCGACAGGAGCTCATCGCCCAAAGGGAGCGGGAGAAGCGTATTACGATACAACAGCAGCGGGACGAGCAGGTGCACCGCCTCGAGGAGGAACGGAAGCGCTACGAGGCCGAGATCCGTACCCTCCAAGCACAACAGCAAAAGGCGCGCGAGGAGGCTGTCCGACTACGCCAAGAAGTCGAAGAACAGAAACGCCTTCGCCTTCTCGCCGAGCAGCAAGCGCCGTCCAAGGGCACCCCGACTGGGGCTGGAGGGCGACTACCCGCAGATCCTGCGGCCCGGCTCTCGCACCGCGCTGCTGCTACTGGTGGTGGTGGTGGAGCAGAGGACCCCCAGCTCCTCAAGGGCACGTGAAGCGTTCTCGCGCTCTCTTTCTCTCTCTCTCTCTCCCTACCCACCCCCCCCCAAAGAACTTCCTCTACGCTCGATGCGAGTTTCTTATTCGTTCTTGGGGGGGAGGGGCAATCGTGCCTTTCATTTGTGTGTGTGGTGTGTGTGTGTGTGTTGGTGTTCGCGGCTCCCTCTACGTGCATGTGGCTCTGCTGCTGCTGCAGATCTGCAGCCGTTCTACTGCCGCTACGCGGACCTGCAGGTTGGGCAGAAGCTTGCTCTCGGCACGCTTGGTGTCACTCATCGAGGTATTTTCAAGTCGCGGCAGGTACGCGGCTATGATGATTCCCCTCTCTCCTCTCTCCTCTCTTTATTGAAGGCTCCCTCTTCCGGATGTCTAACCCCCCCCTCCCTTGCACGCACTTACGCACGTAAAGGTAACAATAAAAAAGTTTCACTGCCCTACGTCGTCGGTAAGCGTGGTCAAGCAGCTTCTGGACGAAGCTCCTCACTTAAGGTGCTTCTTTGCCCCTTGCAAGCGATGGTTGTCATGACAAAGATGACGATGACGGCGTGTTGATCCGCCTTTGTGGCGTGGGGAATTGGTGTGCGCCGGGGGGAGCAGCTTGCTCAAACACCCACACGTGGCCGAGTTTGTGGCCTTGTGCGTCGACACCGAAATCTGCAGCGTGACCGAGTGGGTGGAAGGCGCTAATCTCTACGGCTACCTCCGCAATCCCGTTCTCCCTCCCCTCCCCTCCTCCTTCTCCTCCTCCTCCTCCGCCTTGCAATCGATCTATTCTATCAAGCTAGTTAGATATTTATTTTTTAAATATGAATTACTATCTATTATTTAATAAGAAACAATTCCCTCCAAAATACTCTCTTTCGGAGAGGGTACTCATAATGGTGACCATGATGATGGTGATGGTAATGTGTGAAATTCTTGCACACAGGGTAACGTGGTGGGACCCGAGTGGGTGATCAACACAGCCCTGCAGCTCGCGATGGCTCTGGAATGTCTACATGCTCATGGCGTAGTGCACGGTTCCCTCAAGAGCAAGGAGGTGTTGCTCGACAGGGATGGCAACGTCAAGCTCAGCGACTACGGTTTCATTCCCGCCAAGCTTATGGCACTGTCATGCCTGCCCTCGCCGCTCCCGGCTTCCGTGTGCTGCTACGTGGCCCCCGAAGTGCTCACTGGTCAGGCCCCCTCCCGTCAGTCCGACATCTACAGGTAGAATACGGCACATCTCTTTATTTTTATTTTTATATTGATATATTTCTACTTATATATATGTTTTCTCCTCAATCACACTCACCGTATGGTGCTGGTGGTGGGCGGGGCGGGGGCAGCTATGGAATGATTTTGTGGGAGCTTTTCACCCGGGCCCAGCCCTTTACCGGCCTCGAGTCGCCTCAGGTCAAGGAGGCCGTGCTGGTGCATCACCAACGGTACGTGTGATGACGCGGAATCTCTCTGCAGGCCGAGGGAGGAACATGTGTTGCTCTCTCTCTCTCTCTCTCTCCCTCCCTCTCTCTTTTATTACTAATAACAATGATTAACAACAAACTAATTTTCATGGGCTGGACGGGCGGGGTTGGATCCGGTGTGGAATATAGACCGCCTGTGCCCCTGTGCCCATTTGTCCTGGGACGCCTCATGCAAGCGTGCTGGCACAACGCGCCGGAGAGTCGTCCGGCCTTTACCACTATCGTGAAGATTCTGCGGCAGCCTCTTGACCAGCTGCTCCGCTATGATCCCTCCTCCATGCCGGCGGGCTCTTCGAAGGATATCGGTGGTTCTTCCACCGGAAGCGCGCCCCGTGGCCGGAGCGACCCGCACAGCGTTACATCAGCAGCAGCAGCAGCAGCAGCAGTGTCTGGTCCTCACGGGCCACTAGCAGGTCCGTGGCTCTTCCTTCAGTGGGGGCGGGTCTCTTGGTGGTTTGGAGATCCAATTGGGGGGGGGGGAGAGAGCGTTAGAATCGGCGATGAGGTTCCCGTGTGACGGAGATTGGTTATCATCAGCATCATTCTGGTTCTTATTCTTTTTCTCGTGCTGGGGGTTTTGTTTGTCTACTGGCAGAGCGCGAGGCCTCTCTTGCCGAGAAGAGGCACACAGTGGTGGATCGCGTAGCGGACATGATCGACTCGCCCAACCCGCAATTTCGACTCAAGGCAGTACAAGCCATCGCCACGTTTGCCAGTGAGGGTGTGCCTTCTCCTCCTCCTCCTCCTCCTCATCCTCCTAAGCAGAGAAGCAGCGAGGGAATTTCGGTTTATTGTTCCTCTAATGCTGATCATGGTTGGGTGGTGGTGGTGCTTTTTATTTCTCTATTTCTTTATTTATTTTGGACTTAATTTATTGCCCCATTTACAGAGGGCAACCGGGATGCCATGGTGGAATCGCCAGTGCTGCTGGCCCGGCTTCTCCACTTGTGCTCTGCCGGAGAGGAAGTGCTGCGCGAGCAGGCCCTTCGCTCCTTGACCGCCCTTGCTGACGATGGTACGGTTGTTGTGTGTGGTGTCGTTTCCCTCTCACACTTCAACTGCGCGTGTGTGCGGGAGCGCCTGCGCCTGACTTGTATTGTCGGTCTTGTCGTCTTGTTGTCTGTCTATCTGTCTCTATCTATCTATCTATCTCTCTCTCTCTCTAGACTACTGCGTGAGCAAGATTGCGGAGAAGGGCGGCCTTACGGTTGTGGCAAACATCTTGAGCTCAGGCGACCCCAGTGCGTTGATTCTCCTCCAGGCTCTCAAGGCCCTTAACCGCCTGGCGCGCACCCGTACACCCCTTCCTCTTCCCAAAGCCCAGCTCTGTGTCCCCTTCCACTCTTTCCTTGTCGTCTGTCTGTCTGTCTTGTTTGTCTGTTTGTACTTTATTTTTCCCCCCTTCTCTTCTCTTCTCTTCTCGTCTCTTCTCTTTTCTCTCTAATGCGCGGGGCATCTGTCGGTCTGTCGGTCTGTCTGTCTGTCTCTGCAGTGGAGAACGCGGAGGCCCTGGGCCAGCTCCTGGTCGTGAGTTCGCTGGTCAAGTTGTTAGATCACCCCAACGATCTCCTTCAGATGCAGGCACGGTCTCCTTTTTAATTCCTGAAAATAATTATTAGAGCTACTAAAAATGATTATGATTGGGGTGGTGGATGGGATGAGTAGGCGCTAGTCGGACTGGCGGTTGTCCTGCGCTATGAGGGCAACCAGGTGTACTATTACCAGGTCGGCGGCGTCAAGCCGCTCCTCCACCTGCTCGGCTCGCCCAACCCGGGCATCCAGTTGCGTGTCCTTGAAGTCCTTGCCGTGCTGGCCAATAACGGTGAGAGCGCCTTCATCATTATCATCATCACCATCATTAGTTTCTTCATTATCATTATCTTCCACTTCCGCTCTGCACCAACCTCTCTTCTTCCCACAGCCATCGTGCACGCCTGACACTTATGCATATGAATGAATGGAGAGCAGATAAAATGGAGCTGCTCATCAAGAGAGCCGGAGTGTTGAGGCGCCTCGTGCCCCTGATTCAAACCAAAAGCCCGCTTCTCAAGCAGCAAGCGCTTCAGTCTGTTGCCAAGTTCTCTTCTCGGTGTACGTCAACCACACATTCCCCCTCTAGGTGACACGACGGAGGCTATGGACATGACGGAGCAATGACGGTGATGATGATGCTGATGCTGATGATGATGATGCCACCTATTGCAGCTGCCCTCCGGGCCGAGATGGCCGAAGCAGGCGTAGTGGAAGCTCTCGTGGGTGTCTTCGCCGACCCGCTGTGGGCTGATCATCGAGAAGTGATCCTTCACGCCGCGGCTTCCCTCGCTCACTTTGTGTCCGACGGTGCGCGCCTCTCGCAAAGCAAAGTCCGACACAGTGACAAAAGCTTCCTTGTTCTCTCTTTTTCTCTTTCTCTCTCTCGGCTCTTTTTCTTTTCCCCGTATGGGGCGCCCCTTGACGTGCTCTTTTATGTTTTGTGTGTGTGTGTGTGTGTGCGCGCGCGTCTTTTCTTCTTGCGGTTGTGGAGAGGGCGGATGTGCAGGCAAGACCGCCAATGTCAAGCCAGGCGGTATCACGTGCCTAGTACCCTATCTCATCACAGGCTTTTCGGACATCAAGGTAGAGCTGGTCAAGTGCCTATCTGGCCTCTTGCAACATGGTGCGCCTCACTCTTCCCCCCCCCTCCTCTCCTATTGCTCTCTCTCTCCCTCCCCTCCTCCTCCTTTGCGCTCCATTATTCTGGCCTGGTCGTCGTTGGCGATCACCGGTGATCTCACATGTCTGGTTATTGATATCCCTTCCCCCCCCCCTCTCTTCCTTGGGTTTGGCGAGGACAGAGGCAAAACGACGGGAGTTCCTGGAGGCGCAGGGGCTGCCTCGACTATTTCAGGCCCTCGCATCGGACGCCACCAATGACGAGCTGCAGCAGTACGGTTTGCTTGCGCTGACTGCCCTTGCGCGCCAAGGAGGTGCATATATCCCTCGCCCCCGCTCAATCATTTTATTATTGATATTGTTGCTGTTGTTTGTTTATAATTGGTGGTGGTGGTTGTTATTGTGGGTTGAAGTTTGGCTCACCATTTGTCCTCCTTTCTCCTACGTGCCTGTCTTGCGCACCCCTTTTCTTTTTCTCTCTCGTCTCTTTGGTGTTGGTTAGACGAGGTGGTGGTGGCCATAGCCAAGGCTGGGATGGTTGAGCACATGGTGGAGGACACCCTTACCTCCAACAACGATGAAGTTCAGCGACGCAGCCTCGATCTTTGTGCCATCCTCTCGGGGCACCCCGATATCAAGGAGCGGTGCGTCTTTCTCTCTCTCTCTCTCTCTCATACCCCTTGATGTCCCACTAACTCTCTGTCTCTCTCTCTCTCTTGCTCTTCTAGATTCGCGTCGGCGGAGGCGATCGCCAACCTCGTGAGCTTTGTGGAGTCTTCAACTCAAGGCGATGTACCAGAACGCGCTCTTGTCACGTTGGCCAACCTCGCTGATAACGGTGTTCCCCACATCTTCAGCGCTGAGTATGTGCATGACGCTGACCCGCAGGAACTTCTGGATCTGCAGATCGCTGTCGCGCAGCCTTCCGAGAAGAAGACGGATTGGCAGCACTTTTGACTGGGCTGGAGCGCTCGCTGCCTGAGCCAATTCTCGAGAGTGTGATGGGCGCTGTTGCGCATTTCGCCCTTGATGGTGCGGACTGTCCCCGATCCGTCTTTTTTATTTTTATTATTTGATTAAGTGCAGACCCAACAGACGTCGGGCAAAAAGAGCTCATGGAACTTGGCCTAGCGGGAATTGTGCGAAACTTGTCGCACGCCAAGCTATCTATTCAATCGCTTGCCCTCAAATGCCTCCTGCTTCTTCTCAAGAAGTCTGGTACCCACCTCCGTACCTGCCTATTCACCTGTCCGCCTGCCCCCTGATCAAAGAATCTGTTCTGGTGTTCAGAAAACCGTCCTGGGGTTTTCTCTGCAGGTGCTGAAGGTCCGCTGGAAGTGCTTTCTAGCTCTTTTAACCGGCCAGTCGCAGCCGCAGCCGCACATGCACTGCAAATGCTCCGCACGCCATGAATTTTTTCTTTCCTGGGCGACAATAAATTCATGCAGCCGTTGCTTGAATTGTATCGTTAATTTAACACCATTCATTTTTTAATAATCCAGCAGTGCAAGCAGAACAGAACATTTACAAGTAAAATACTAAGTCATATTTTGGTGAGTAAACTTGAGAGATTGGATATGGGAAGGCTATTTCCAACCCCATAACCAGGAGCGAAAAATGTGCCCAACAAAGCTGTGCAGCTCATTAACATGTTGAACAATATTAAATGAAGGATTATTGGTCACACTCACTCCATAACAATTCTTGAACACATTGGTAGCCCAATTCAGAACCAAATTTCATATAACTACGAATGAAAACGATTGAGATTATATTAACAAATCGATTTATTGACAACAAACAAGACAAAGATAGGTACCGAAATCCTCCCCAAAGGCCAGGGTGGAAAGTGGGGTCCAGTACCTTGTGTTTCCAGTATTTTGCCATCCTTGCTGAATGGTCACAAAGACGCCCTGCTTTGTGTGGACCCAGGCGCAAAGCAATAAATCCCATTGCTAGGTGGCTCCATAAAAACTCTTTGCGTTTTTTTTGGCGCTCAACATGAAGAAGCTGTTGAGTTCTGGATCAGAGCACTTGGTGGGGCATTGTGAAGAGTAAAAGCGCCACTGCAGTGGTCAAATGCAACCAAAAATTTAAGGAAAGTGGCAAAACAAATTTAGATACAGCTAGGTTTATTCTTCTGGTTGTTGGGTTGGTCAAAACGGCCAGCACAATTTGTAAAAAATGGGATGACTAATTTACCAGTTGTGTCTCATGAGCAAGCCATGGAAATGACATTGGAAGAGCTGGACATCAAGCTGGTTCACTTCCAAACAATTGGAAGCTCAAAAAAGGTTCATTTTTATTGTTTGGTTAATATTGGACTAATGATACGTGGTGTGGGGAAGATGTTGAATGAAGTGATAAAAACCAAACAAGCAGAATGGCCTATTCAGGAGCAAGAAGAAGAGATTCGCCTCTTGAGAGAACGCCTGGCCTCTGCTCAAGATCTTGAAGTCAAATGGGGCAACCAGCTGCCCTAATATGAACTGGCAGTGGAAGATGTTCTGGCACAAGTTGAACATAACTCACACACAACTTACACATGCCAAACCCACTGAACATGTCAACGCCCTCAGTGTCAACGCCTCTTCACGCCAGCACTACGATATGGACCTGTGCTTCTACCCCCCTTGCTTTCTCTTAAGACTCCCGCCTGCCTCCCCCTTCTTGCGCCTCCAGTCTTTTTTGTATACAGCTAGGTTTATTCAAGTCGTCCCATTTTTGAAAAAAATTTCGGCTGCCCCCTCCCCCTTGGGAGATGGGTCCAGAATTGCAATAAACGCAATAAACGCAATAAACGCAATAAACACGATAAACGCAATGAACGCAATTATCGCATTGTACTCAACGCGTTTATTGCGTTTACCTCGCATGCAAAACGCGTTTATTGCGTTTACATCACACGCAAAACGCCCCCCTTGGTTTGCCCCCGTTTCCGCGTTTTTCGCCGCGCCGGAGCAGAAACGCAGAAACCGTTTTCTCAAGGCCATTTTCACACGTTGGCCAATGGGTCCCACAGCTTGATTTCGGCGCAAATGGCCTTGAGAAAAATGAGCTTCATCCAATAACTTCAACTTGATCCATGGCACACCTGTAATGGCATAAATCCAAGTAAAATAATAAGTCATATTTTGGTGAGTAAACTTGAGAGATTGGATATGAGAAGGCTGTTTCCAACTCCATAACCAGGAGCGAAAAATGCGCCCAACAAAGCTGCGGTTCACATCAAGGCCTTGATTATTAAGCTTATTAACATGTTGAGCAATATTAAATGAAGGATTATTGGTCACACTCAACCATAACAATTCTTGAACACATTGGTCGCCCAGTTCAGAACCAAATTTCAGATAACTACGAATAACAAGGAACAAAAAAGATTGAGATTATATTAACAAATCGATTTCGATTTATTGACAACAAACAAGACAAAAATTGGTACCGAAATCCTCCCCAAAGGCCAGGGTGGAAAGTGGGGTCCAGTACCTTGTGTTTCCAGTATTTTGCCATCCTTGCTGAATGGTCACAAAGGCGCCCAGCTTTGTGTGGACCCAGGTGCAAAGCAATAAATCCCATTGCTAGGCGGCTCCATAGAAACTCTTTGCGTTTTTTTTGGCGCTCAACATGAAGAAGCTGTTGAGTTCTGGATCTGAGCACTTGGTGGGGCATTGTGAAGAGTAAAAGCGCCACTGTAATGGTCAAATGCAACCAAAAATTTTAGGAAAGTGGCAAAACAAATTTAGGTATTTGGTTTATTTATGGAAAGTGGTTTTTGTTTTATGGAAAAAAGTTTATCCTTTTTTATTGTACTGAGTCAACAGCAGAGGCAAGAAGGTCATTTTTGTTGCTGGCCATGAAGACAACAACTAGTGCTCTTCCTGCTATTCTGTTCCCTGCTTCCCGCCCAGCTACTTTGCCCTCTTTCAAACCTTTGGATGAGTTTGCTGACGTAATGTGGCGCCATGTTACTGTTCGATTTCCCAAACACAACTTTGAGTTGGCTGAAGGGGATGGTGTCAAGAAGCCTTTACTTTGGTTGTGGCCTTTGGAGAGCTACCAGAGGTGCCAACAGTGTTGCTTGTGGAAATGGGAGCAGAGAAATGATGGCCGCCCCTACAAGTGTGTCTTTGGCTCATGCTCTGGGCATACTTGGAAGAACTGCCCTTCCGCCAATGCCAATGGTCTGTTTTCCGACTTGACAGCTAAAACACGTTTTTGACGTTCACTTCACATCGATGGGTGGTGGTGTTGTTGGTTGGACAGCTCATGAAAGAGAGATCACTGCTCACTGCCTCCTGCAGCAACAACAACAGTCAGAGAAAAAGAAGAAAGAAGTTCTGCTGCCAAGTTGAGCTTGTTGGACACTGCCAGATTCCAGGCCACCCCTGAACTCAATACAACACTGGGCCAGACAAGGAACAAGCTCAGACAAGTGGTGCTTGGACAATAGATGTTCACCTTTGGAAATTATTCACAAACGCAATTTTCTGTGAAAAACGCAATAAACGCAATTTTTTCGTGTGATGAATGGTTTTGCACGCAATGACTTGCGATTGTTGGGTTCCGCTTGCGATCATGGCAATCATTATTGCGTTAGCCACAACACTGGCCGCCCCCTCCCCCCTTCCAAAACATAAGAACGGCAAGCAAGACACATACCACCATGCTCCCCTTCTGGTTCCAGACAGCTTTTGATCGAGCATGGTTTACTTCTGACAGCGCTCATGCGAGTTTTCCGCTAAACAATGATCGGAATGCACACATTCCTGACATTGTTGAGAGGAAATCTCGTCTGTACGATGCCAGAGATAAGTGGTGCTTGAACAAAAGATATTCACCTTTGGATGCTGGTCATGGTGGTGTGAGTGAATCTTCTGGTTGTTGGGTTGGTCGAAACAGCTGGCACGATTTGCAAAAAATGGGACGACTTGAATAAACCTAGCTGTATAATAATAAGCTGTAAAAACTCGTTTAACCAGTGAAAAAACTCGTACTACGAGTAAAAAACGAGTTTTACGCGTGAAAAATGAGTGTTTTGAGTGGCTCACTCATAGTGCGCGTTTTCCAGCTGTGTTTTGCGTTTTGAGATCGTTTTACGAGTTGTGTGGACGTGTTACTTGTTTTATGAGTGTTCTAAACGTTTTACTCGTTTTTTGAGTGAGCCACTCATTAAACAAGTTTTTCAAGTTATATGAGTTTTATGAGTTTTTGTTGCATCCTCAAACACAAGTCAAACACAAGTCAAACACAAAAAAAACACAAGAGGAATTACATGGTTGCGTTTTGTTTTGGCTGACAATAGCCCAACACAAACTGTTACATGCATCGCTTGAAGGGATGGAGTGAACAGTGGTACCATGAAGTAGGGTTTCATTGTTCCACACAATCATAGTACCATGGCGGACTGAAATATAGCGCTTGAGCTATGGACAAAAGAATCTCCAAGCTGTGCCACAAGGAAGCTCTTGATAGCCATCAGATTGCTGAGCAACATGTTCATCAAAAAGTTGTTTAGCTTCAATTTCAGCAACATGTGCTGCATATTCATTTGAAAATGACAAAAAATAACTGAAAGACCAAGTGCAACCTTTGCAAGAAACCTAATATTTGTATTTTAGTTGTAAGCATCTAAATAATAAAAAAAAAATACAAACCTTTGTGCCATAGCATTAGATAGTTTGTGAGATTAGAGTTTTTTGTTGAACTACATGTAGTTGCATGGTTAAATCAATTTGATCTTCAACAACATTATTTTTGTACTTTAAACCATATATTGGCCAATGCTATACATGTTATACAGCAAACATACTTGACCACTACTAACCTCAATGGCTGGGCTTTTTCATGCACCTACAGCTTGGAGAAATTATTTATCCATGGCATGAACAAGTTGAAGGCGCCACCTATGTTGTACTGTCCCATGGTCCACACAAAAGTTAAATCTTTTAGCTTTTTTCAAGCAATTTAAAATGTATTTTGTGTCTGTTTCTTTTTAGATTTTCTCTACCAAGCGAGCATGGCAGCACGGGGGACAGGCCCCGGGGGCGACATCGCCCAACAGCAAGGACCTCCTCAGGGACCGCCCGTCCAGGGTGGAGGGCGTCCGGGCTCCCTCGTGGTCACCAACGTGGTGTTTGTGGTAGACACAAGCGCCAGCATGAACCAGCGCACTTACAATGGCCTTTCGCTGCTCGATTGCGCCAAGGCTGCAATCGAACACTTCCTCAAAGTTCGTGGCCGCGACCTCCGTTTCGATCGTCTCTTCCTCCTCACCTTCGACGACGGACCGTCTGGAATCAAGGTCCCACCACCACCCCAGATTTAGCCTTTACGTTTGATTCTAACCTTGGGGCGGGGGAATGCTCTTTGGGCCCTGCTTGGGCAGGTTGGGTGGGGTAACGACTCCTTTATGAAGTTCACAGAGGAGGTTAAGAACTTGGTTGCCACCGATCTTTCTGCCGTGGGCCCTGCGCTCAAGCGTGCCTTCGACCTCCTTAACCAAGTTCGCTTCAGCTCGAGCTTTGATAACTACGGCCTTGTACGTTATCTCCTGCTCCTCTGCTGCCTGTCCACACCCTGCTCCAATGGACCCAGAGCTCTTGCATATCCTGAAACCCATATTCCCCCTACCCAACGCCTCCCCAAATCCCTCCCCCAAAGGGCCGCATTCCGTGGCTACCGGAGCCCTCGGCCGTGATCCTCCTCACCGACGGCGGTGCCCTCACCAGTCACACCGGCGTCCTCCCCAACGTACGACACCTGCGCGCGCACACACACACTCACATACACACATACTCTCTCTCTCTCTCTTACATTCGCGCGCCTCTTCTCCAGCTTCTGCTATCACACCGCCGTCTTCATCACGAGCCCACTATTTAGGCACACCCTGTGCGCACAGCTAATTTGTGTGGCAACGCACGCGCAGTTGGTATTACCGCCGACACCTCAACCCGGTTCCGAGTTGACAAAGGAGCCCTTCCGGTGGGACCAGCGCCTCTTCAGCATCCTTCTCCGTCCGCCCTCGACCACCGGTGCCAACGACCCGGCTGCCACACCTGGCAGCGCCGCGGCCGTCGTTCCTCCGAGTGCCTCTGTGGTGGTCAGCGACCCGCCAGGCAGCCCCTCATCCCATCTCACCCTCATGAGCGAGGTCACCGGCGGCAAGTGCTACATCGCTACTTGCATGAAGGTTCTCTTCCCCCCCCCTCTTGGGCACTTTCGATCAGCCGCAGGAGATAGATGGATAGAAAGAGAGATAGAGAG
>NAVB01000304.1:0-20430 GCA_002179805.1 Acanthamoeba lenticulata | reverse complement strand
GATCCACACGGAGTACTTGCGCTCAGGCGGGGCGATGATCTTGATCTTCATGGTCGACGGGGCGAGGGCAGTGAGCTCCTTCTGCATGCGGTCAGCAATGCCGGGGAACATGGTGGTGCCGCCGGAGAGGACGACGTTGCCGTAGAGGTCCTTACGGATGTCAACGTCGCACTTCATGATCGAGTTGTAGGTGGTCTCGTGGATGCCAGCCGACTCCATGCCGAGGAACGAGGGCTGGAAGAGGGCCTCAGGGGCGCGGAAACGCTCGTTACCGATGGTGATGACCTGACCGTCGGGAAGCTCGTACGACTTCTCGAGGGCGGAGGACGAGGCAGCGGTGTGCATCTCCTGCTCGAAGTCGAGGGCGACGTAGCACAGCTTCTCCTTGATGTCACGCACGATCTCACGCTCGGCGGTCGTGGTGAACGAGTAGCCGCGCTCAGTGAGGATCTTCATGAGGTAGTCGGTAAGGTCACGGCCGGCAAGGTCAAGACGGAGGATGGCGTGGGGCAGGGCATAACCCTCGTAGATGGGCACAGTGTGCGTCACACCATCACCAGAGTCCAAAACGATGCCCGTGGTACGGCCCGAGGCGTAGAGCGACAGCACAGCCTGGATGGCGACGTACATGGCCGGGGTGTTGAAGGTCTCAAACCTGCAGTGGAGAGCTAAAGATGAGTATCGAGTAGACGACATGTCTGCTTGAGTAGAGAAGAACGTACATGATCTGAGTCATCTTCTCACGGTTGGCCTTGGGGTTGAGCGGGGCCTCAGTGAGGAGGACGGGGTGCTCCTCGGGGGCAACGCGGAGCTCGTTGTAGAAGGTGTGGTGCCAGATCTTCTCCATGTCGTCCCAGTTGGTCACGATGCCGTGCTCGATCGGGTACTTGAGCGTGAGGATACCACGCTTGGACTGGGCCTCGTCACCGACGTACGAGTCCTTCTGGCCCATGCCCACCATCACGCCCGTGTGGCGCGGGCGGCCGACAATCGAGGGGAACACAGCGCGCGGGGCATCGTCACCAGCAAAGCCAGCCTTGCACATGCCCGAACCGTTGTCGATAACAAGAGCCTGAACCTCGTCGCCCATGGTTGTTGGTAGTGGTGTTGTAGTGTACTGGTGGTAATAACTGACAAAGGCTGCTAGTGCGCTGCGTTTTGTGCCCACGCCTGCCCCGACGCTTGTTGTCCAGACCCCCAATTTAGCGCGTCAACCAACGCGGACGCGAGCTGCTTGCTTGAGCTACGTCGGGCGTCAGCCTGCAGGCGGAGCCAGCGGCGCTAGGGAGTGCGCAATACTGCAGTTTCACATGACCAATCAGGGGTGACGTCGTTTGGCGCCAAAACCAAAAAGAAAAAAAAACAGCGACCAAATAGCGTCAGCCTGACTGGCTGGCCTCGGCGGCCTTGTTGAAACCAGACTTGTAGTCGCCATTCATGAGGAACAGCTGCTGGAAGTGCGTTTGACTGTTCCCAACACCCAATGCCCAACATCGGTCAGCCCCTCTCCGTCCTCCATCAACAAACAAAGCCAGGAGGGAGAATGAGCTGCCATATGTGTACCAGTAAAAGGTGCCGTCGAGGTGAGCATAGTCGATGACCTTGAGCACGCACTTGCACACGCTGCACTTGAAGCAGTTCTTGTGGAACACCTTCCCTGCTCGCTTGTCGTTAGCTTGACTGCCAGTACCGCGATCTAGGAGAGTAATGGCAGGTACCGCTGGCGACAGCGCGCTCGAGCGGATAGGCCGTCTTGCCGCACGCCACGCACTTCTCGTTGTTGCTCAGCGCCGGCTCGCTCTGCGCGTGGCCCGCTGCCGCCTGCGAGTCCCCACCACATTTAATTGGCAAGCCAGTGGTGCGAAATCAGAAAGAATGACGGTCCATACCGGTGCCTTGCGGCGGGGCGAAGGATCAGTGGGCGAGTCCTCGATGGTGTCCTTGAGCAAGCTGATCTCAACAGCGTCGTGCACCGACTGCAGCAGCATGTCGCCCTCGTACGCCACCACCCCGCGCTTCTTCGCCGTCGCAATGGCCGCTGCCAGCGCCGGCATCGTGTCGATGGTGGCCGCGAACAGCACGCCAAAGCTCACCGTGGGCTTGTCCTCCTTGATGGTGCCCAGCTTCTGGATCTCGGCGATGAGGGCGCGGATCTGGGAGTCCATCCACTGAACGCCCTTGACCACACGATCGTCCATCTTGTCCGACAACTGCACCACATGACGGCAATCAGTAGTCCGTCCTGGGATGTCAACAAAACATGAAGATACGTTTTGGGACTTGGCATTGAGGTCGGCGTCCATGGCCTGCTGCCAGCGAGAAGCCACTCCGCCCTTACCAGCAACCGCGGGCGCAGAAACGGTGACCTGCGGCGCAACGCGTGGCCTGCTGCACACAGAAAGCGCGATCAGTCGTTGCTCCACCTCCGATCTGGTTTGAGGAAAGCTCACACCTGTCATGAGCAGGAGGAGTGGGTTGGTCTTCGTTGTTCTTCTGGTTTAGCAGCTGACGCTGGCGTTCCTCATGGGCGGCCTTCTCCTTCCTTTTCTCTTCCTCTTCCTCCGCCTTCTTGGCTGCTTGCTTTTTCGCTTTCTCTTCTGCCTCCACCCGCTTTCTCTCCTTCTCGGCCTCCGCTAGCTCTCGTTCTGCCCTTTCGGCTGCCTCTGCGAGTGCCCTTGCCCGCTCAGCCGCTGCCTCTTGCTCCGCATCCTCGCGCCTGCGCTTTTCCTCCGCTTCCTCCCGCCTCCGCTCCTCCTCTGCTTCTTCAACAGCAGCTGCGGCAGCCTCATCGTCAGCGGAACGCGAAGACGAAGAGCTTTGGTCGCTATCGTGAGGAAGAGGATTATGGCCTGCGATGTCATGCTCTTGCTCATCGCGCTTGAGTTGGGCCGGAGTTGCGCCACTCTCTCCCTTGGCCGTAAGCACAGAATCAGTCTTGACGGCAGCCTCAACAGGTTCGGAGCTGCTCTTGGCGTCTTGCTCGACCACCTCAACGGGCAGCTCCTTGCTCTGTTTGCCACCGTTGCTTGACTTGCCTTTGCTCTTGTTCTTGCTCTTCTCCTCTTTCTCGCGCCGCTTGAGTTCCTTCTGCTCCTCCTTCTCACGCTTCTTTTGCAGCTTCAGATCCTCCTTGGCCTTGCGCTTCTCCTCCTTGACGCGCTTCTTCTCCTCCTTTTCCTTCTCCTTCTTCTCGCGCTTCTCACGCTTCTCGCGCTCCTTCTTCTCCTTCTTGCTCTCCGTCTGGACAACGCTGGACGGGCTCTCCATCTTGATGTGGTTCAGCGCTCAGAACGTTCAGCAATTCGATTTAAAACAAAACGCCCAACGTTCTGAGTGACTCCGAGCTCCCCAAAGCAGGAGGTCTGGAGTGAGGCGACTCGTTACAAGAACAAAAAGCCGGCTTCCCGCCTCTTGGTGATAATGTTGTGCTTTTTAGGAACGAGAACGTTATGACAAAAATTTACCGAATAAATAAAATGAATAAATTATAGAGAAATAAATAATATCGAGGTACACAAAACAAAATGGAAGCTTCGCCTACAGGCCGGCCTCGGCGGCTTTGTTGAAGCCAGACTTGTAGTCGCCATTCATGAGGAACAGCTGCTGGAAATGCGTTTGGCTGCTCGCCCCCATAACCCCACAAAACGCGGTCCCCGCGGTCAGCCCTCTACCCAACAAACAACGTACAAGGAGACTGGAGATGGCTGCCATATGTACCAGTAAAAGGTGCCGTCGAGGTGAGCATAGTCGATGACCTTGAGCACGCACTTGCACACGCTGCACTTGAAGCAGTTCTTGTGGAACACCTTCCCTGCTCGTTGGTCCCCAACAAATGCAGTGGCCAGCGTCAGCCCGCTGTGCCCAACGCCATACTTAGCAGAGGAGCACAGGTACCGCTGGCGACGGCGCGCTCGAGCGGATAGGCCGTCTTGCCGCACGCCACGCACTTCTCGTTGTTGCTCAGCGCCGGCTCGCTCTGCGCGTGGCCCGCTGCCGCCTGCGAGTCCCGCCACAACCGCCGGTCAGTCATCAGGTGGCCAGCCGCGAGCGCAGGCTCTGTGTCATGACGTACGGGTGTCTTGCGGCGAGGCGAAGGCTCGACGGGCGAGTCCTCGATGGTGTCCTTGAGCAAGCTGATCTCAACAGCGTCGTGCACCGACTGCAGCAGCATGTCGCCCTCGTACGCCACCACCCCGCGCTTCTTCGCCGTCGCAATGGCCGCTGCCAGCGCCGGCATCGTGTCGATGGTGGCCGCGAACAGCACGCCAAAGCTCACCGTGGGCTTGTCCTCCTTGATGGTGCCCAGCTTCTGGATCTCGGCGATGAGGGCGCGGATCTGGGAGTCCATCCACTGAACGCCCTTGACCACGCGATCATCCATCTTGTCCGACAGCTGCACCACACGAAGGCGATCGGTCGTCAGAATCAGTCTCGCTGCGTTTCGAGTCCATGAGTAAACCGGAGCCATGGGCACGCACGTTCTGGGACTTGGCATTGAGGTTGGCGTCCATGGCCTGCTGCCAGCGCGAAGCCACGCCCTTCCCGGCGCCGGCTCCGCCCGTGAAGGCGCGCCGCCTGAGCACGCGTCCACCGCGCGGTGAGTCGCCACGCCAACACAGGAATAAAATAGAGAAGGGCGAAAAGAAGAGGTCCGCGTACCTCTCCGGGGCTGAGGCCGGGACGGCGGCCGGAGCCTCGCTGGCCAGCGGCGGCATCTCGGGCCTCTTCTTGCTGCTGCTTGGGGCAGCAAAGGTCTTGCGCTTGTCCCGCGCGCTGCCCTTTGGTGATCCGACCTCGCCCGACTGCGTCAGCGCCGCCGTCGTTTCCACCGCGGCGGCCGCCACAGCAGGGGCTTCGGCCTGGGCCGCCGATTCCTGCTCCGGCTCTTGCTTGTGGCTCTCCTCCTGCTGCTGCTGAACCTGTTCGCTCGGCTGCGACTGCGGCTGCGTGGTGACGGGCTCGTCGGCGCTGGGCGCGGCGGGCTCGACGACGTGTTGGAGTGTGCTGACTGCCGCGTCGGCCACAAGCTCCACGGCCTCCGTCACCTCGGGCAGCTTGGCCTCCGCGGCTGCTGCGGCCACCGCGGCAGCCGTGGCCTCAGCCCGCAGGCGCTCGCGCTCGGCCTCGGCCTGGTCGCGGCGTCGGCGCTCGGCCTCTACCGCCGCTTCAGCCTCGGCCTCGGCCTGACGCCGAAGCTCTTCCTCCCGTCGCTGCTGCTCCTCCTGCCTCTGCTGCTCGGCCTCTTCGGCCTCGCGTCGCAGGCGGTCCGCCTCAGCCTGGGCCTTGGCCAGCCGTCGCTCGCGCTCGGCCTCCAGTTCCCTCTGCTGCTCCTCAGCCAGCTGCCGCTCGCGCTCGACAGCTTCCGCCCGCTGTCGCTCGGCCTCAGCGGCGGCCGCAGCCGCAGCCGCGGCCTCGGCTTCTGCGGCGGCAGCGACGGCGGCCTCAGCTTCGATCGAGGCCGGGGTCGGGGCGGCTACGGCGTCCTCGTGGATAGCCGCAAGCGGCTGCGAGCAGGTGATGCCCAGCACCTCGAGATCGATTCGCTTGAGGTCAGCCAGCGCCGCTGCCACCTCGTCGTCGTTCTGCTGTTGGACCGGTTGTGGCTGCGCAACTGCGACAGGCGCGGGCGCCTGCTCCTGCTGTTGCTGCTGGAGTCGCTCGCGTTCCAGCTGCCGCTCGCGGTGCTGCTCTTCCTGCTGTTGGTGAAGCTGGCGCTCGCGCTCCTCCATGGCGGCCTTCTCGGCCTCGCGTCGCCGCTCCTCCTCTTCGGCCCTCTCGGTAGCTTCCCGCTGCCTTCGCTCCTTCTCGGCCGCCGCCTCAGCTTGCGCCTCGAGCTTGCGCTTCTCCTCCTCATGCGCTGCTGTCGGTTGGGCCTGGGCCTGGGCCTGGGCCTGGGCTTCGTTTGTGTCGTCGACGGGCTCCTTACCCTTGCCCTCCTCGGGAGCTTCGCTTTCGTTCTTTTTTAGTGAAAGTTCCGCGGCCTCTTCGTTCTTTGTCGGCTGTGCGACGGCAGGCGCGGCCGAGGAAGAGTCGACATTGTCGTCGTTACCGGTGGTCTTTTGCCACTTGGAGATGGCGGCTGGGGTGAAGGTGGCGCTGCGAGCCTTGGCCGCTGCGATTTCGTCGAGCTCTGCGCCGGGGCTTGGCGGAAGCTTGACCTCGTGACTCTGGTTGAGCCTAAGCCCGGCGGCTTCGCTTTCGGCCACAACCGGAGGGTTATTGTTATTATTGTTGGGCTTGGCCTTGCTCTGGCTCCGCTTTTCCTTCTCAATACGCTTGAGTTCCTTCTTCTCCTCTTTCTCGCGCTTCTTTTGCAACTTGAGCGCTTCCTTGGCCTTGCGCTTCTCCTCCTTGACGCGCTTCTTCTCCTCCTTTTCCTTCTCCTTCTTCTCGCGCTTCTCACGCTTCTCGCGCTCCTTCTTCTCCTTCTTGCTCTCCGCCTGGACAACGCTGGGCGGGCTCTCCATCTTGATGAGTGTAAGTCTCAAGAACGAGGAGGCTAAGATTAAACGCTAATGCTGGTGCCGGTGCGGAGTCACGCCGCCGAGTACAAGCTCGCTTGACGGGTGAAGGAAGTGTAGAGACAACTTCTGTTCTGTTTGCGCGCCAGTATTACGCGAACGTTACTGGCCACGTATTGGCTGTGCCGTCGTCTCTCATTGTTTGTCGTTCCCGCCTCCCGTCGGCTTGCACCAGCTCCGCGAGACCCCACTCACGTGATTAATTAAGTTTATTTCACCCAAAAGAAATACAGAAAGAAACAGCAAAATAAAATCAAAACAATTATGAAGGCAGTTGGCAGTTCTCTGCAGCTCTGTCGTTCGCGTGGCTCACAGCTGGGCAGAGGAGCGCAGTCGGGGCTGATCGGAGCCAGCCTCGCTCGCGAGCGTGTTGGGGATGCTCGGCGAGCTGGCGCTGGCCGCGGAGAGGCGAGGCAGCTTGGTGTTGGAGGCCAGGCGATCGAGGATCATGGGCTGCGCCAACTTTCCCCCCACCTTCGCCCTCCCGCTTCTGCGCGCAGCGCGAGCGGAGAACAGGGTCAGGATCACAACAACAACACCATCATGATCCAAAGCAAAGCAATGAAGAGGATGCTGCTACGTACTTGCGTAGGAAGGCCCATAGGGCGTCGTTGGCCTTGAGCTGCTTCCGGATGTCCTTGATCATGGCCTCGAGGCAGGCCGAGCCCGCCTCCTTGGCCTTCTGCTGCTCGTGCACTTTTTCCCTTTTGGCCTCCTTCTTCTCGCGCTTGCGCTCGCGTCGCTCTTCGCGTTTCTTCTCCTTCTTGCCGGCCTTGCGTGAGGCGTCCGAGCGCGACAGGACGAGCTCGTCGTTGCTCTCCCACTCTTCGAGCTCCTCGCGCCCGAGCGCCTCGCGCGAGCGCTCGCGGGCCTGTAGCCGCGCCTGCTCGAGCGCCAGCCAGCGCTGGCGCGCCTCGCGTTGCTGCTCGAGCTGCTTGACCTGTGAGCACAGGCCCTGGGCCTTGTTGAGCAGCGACGTGGCCTGGCGCGTGAGCGAGGGCTCAAGCGAGGCCTTCATCGCGTAGATGACGCCCAGCCCGATGATGATCTCCCCAAACACCTCCATCGTCTCCTCCACGCTACCAATGGCGCCGCCCTCGCGTTCCTTGAGCAGCGTCAGCACCTGCGAGAGGACACGTGTGTGAGCATGTTGCTATGATGGGCGGTGAAAGCCGCGCGTACGTGCTCGAGCTTGCGGAGGGCGTTGTTGAGGTGGCCAGCGGCGATGTCCTTGTTGCCCAGCTCGAGTTCGGCGAGCGCGTTTTCGTAGCATAGAGCGCCCATGTTGTACCACAGGCTGTCGTCTTTGTCGCTCACCTCCAGCGCCTCTGCAGCCACCAACAATCCCACGTCAGCATGATGCCAGCAGCGACCTTAAGTGGTGTTGTGGGGCGCCGCACCGCAGTACTTGTCGTAGGCGGCCTTGAAAAGCCAGGTGAGGTTGGGCACCTGGGCCGCGGTGATCTGCCGCCGACGAAGGAGCTGGATGAGCTTGCGAGCCTTGATGACGGCCAGGGTCTTGAGGGCGATGGCCCAGTTGTTGAGGGCCGCCACGTCGTTGGTCAGGGACTCGAGGGTCTCGAGGTACTTGCCGCAGATCTTCTCGCACACGCGCTCGTCCCACCGCACGCCGCGCCACACGTCCTCAGGCAGGTCGACCTCGACAAAGATCTCGCCCAGCAACGTCGACTGCGTCTGTGGTCGCTTGCGCCGGCCCGCCAGGATCTCCTCCGACGCCGTCGCCGCCAGCATCTTGGCCACCCGCGCCGGGCCCTTCACCCGCACCGACATCTCTGCCGAGATGCAAGCGGAGCGCGAGGTCGCGGTGTGAGCACACGAGTTGTTGGGCGCAGCAGCAAACAACAAGCAGCAGTGGTGCTGGTTACCGGTGTGGCGGGACATGTCCATCATGTTCTCGTTGAGCTTGCGCTTGCGCTTCCACTTTTGGAACTTGACGTGCCCTTCGTAAAACGACACAATGAACAAGCGATCGATGATGGGTCGCTGCGACTCGTTGACATGCGATGCTGTGATTGGTCGGCGTCCTGTCGGTTTATTTTGAAGGAATAAGTGCATAAAAAACATTAATAAAAATGAATATTCGATGGAGAAAATAAGATCAAATTAAAGAAAAAAGAAAGCGCTACGTACGTTGAATGTACATGGTGAGAATCTTGTGGTAGGGGATGTTCCAGCTGATGCCCAGCATGTCGTCCACGCGCTGCCAGATCCAGTACCGGTCCTCCGGCGGCAGCAGCTCCATATCGGTCTTCCTGCTCGCGTGCGCTCACATGAGTGGCACATCTCCAACGGATGGGAGGCAGAGGTGGACGACGGCGCACCGGAGGAGGAACGCTCGCTTGCGGACCTCGAGGTGGAGCGTGGTGCGCCACCACTCGGGCTGGGGCCACACAAACACCTCGTTGTAGAACTCGGCCGTGACGGCGGCGAGGCCCTCGCCCCGCACCTTGCGCCACCGCTCTCGCAGCAGGTTCTTCAACGTCCTGCCAACGCCGCGCCATCGTACGAACGCGGACGCATGAGACACTGAAGGCGGCCGGCCTCGAGTTGAGGCCAGAGGAGGAGGCGCGTACCTCGCGATGATCTCGCAGCGCAGGAGGGAGCGCAGGGCCTCGTTGGACACGTATCGGCGGACGTGCCCCAGGTACCGCACGTTAAGTCTGTGCAGGATCCACGCTCAGCCACATGAGTCATTCGCCAAGCAATGCAGAGGCAAGTAGAAGAAAGGAGGCACCCTTGGCGGTGGAGATGGAGGATGATCTGCCGGATCTGGAAGGTGCGCTGCACCTCGGGGCCGTAGCGGAAGTTGAGCTTGTCGCTGAACAGCCGCACGATCTTGGTCACCAGGACCTCCGTGGCGTACACCACTTCGGCGTTGTGTTCTTCAAATGCCTGTCGGGGCCACGCCATCACGGGATGTGTCAGGTAAAGGACCATCAGCTGCTGCCGGCGCAGTGGGGGGGGGGCAGGAGACCTGCGGGTCGCTGGGCACAAGGCCCCAGGCCGAGAGCGCGTCGGGGCAGAGCGCCGTGGGGGCGTGGTCCCGCATGAACTCTGGTCGGAAGAGCTGATACCAGCAGTTGCCCTTTTGCTTGTATTTGTTCTCACTGCAAACAATAAATTGATTAGTATTTTAGTTTTTTTTTTTGTAAAAAAATGCTGAAAAATTATGATAAAACAAAGGCGGAGGAAAAGGTACTTGAGGAGGGGAATGGTAGGCGGCATGACACGGTGGGTGTCGAGCAAGTAGTATCGCCCGTCCTTGCCACGGTGGCCCTCCACGTCGCCGGGCGCGTGGATGAAGACGCGCTTGGTCCCATCACGGCTGCTGATGTCGTGCCCCTGCATGCGTTCGACGCGTAGGTGAGGCTCGCCTCGCGCATGCCGATACCAAACAGCTAGAAGGGTTGAGAAAAGAGGCCAAGGGGGTTGAACCTTGAGGTTGAGATGGGCGGCGGCCTGGCGCATGATCTCGTTGAGGACGGGGTCGTCAGCGTGGACCGTACGGCGCGAGTTGGGCGACCCGTAGGCGATGGTGGTCTCGTCGATGGGCAGCACGGATGACGCCACGAGTCTCCAGCCGCGGTAGTTCACCAGCGCCATCAGCGGAAAATCTGCTCGAGCGTGGCCGTCGATCAACATCAGCACACGCCGACATCAATTACACATGATGGTGGAGACGTACGCAGGCCGGAGATCTTCTTCTTGAGGCTGAGCATGAGGTATTGGCTCAGGCCCTGGTACATGTGGCGCACGATGAGCACGCAAGCAAGAAAAAGCTAAAGGAAAAAAAAAAGGAGGAAAAAAATGACGTGAGGAACCTTGAGCTCGTGAGCGGCAGCCTTCATGGCCCACTCGTCGCCGCCAAAGATGCCATTCTCGTCCACCGCTGCACCACCCACAACGACAAGTGACAAGAGTTTGAATAGGTGACATGGCGGTTCATCGCGCGTGGTGCTCGAGCATGTGGAGACACGGTACCAAACTTGAAGAAGATGTTGTGCGAGAGATACTTGAGGCCACCAGCCACACCACCCACGTCCACGGGCGGGATGGTCTTTTTGGCTCCCGGATCCAAAAACTCGTCGATAATGATCTGGAAAAGGAAACTAATTGTAAAAAATATTTTGAAAAATCAAATAGAGTGCGGAATGGCGGACCTTGCCGAGCTTGAGGGCGAGCTCAGTGAATTCAGAGGCCAGCTTACCGATGCCCAGGCGGACCACCAGCTGTTCGTCCTCGAAACACTCCCTGCTCTCAGGAGTGGTGTCTCGGCTGGCGCTCAGCTTGCGCTCCCACAACTGCGCGAACGGTGTGAGCAAAGTTCACTACAACATGGAGATGAAGATGAAGATGAAGGTGGCTCACCTTTTGAAACTCCTCGTTCCAGTTCGTGCTGGGGACGTCGGGATTCGCCAGCTCGCGCCTCTTGCCTGGTAACAGATGCATGGGATTACGAATCATTTTGTTGTCGTAGATCTTGCGCATGCGCCGTCGCAGGCCGGCCTCGCTCAAGTCGCCCTCGATCCGGCCGCCGCCGGTCGTCCCCAGCCGCCGTTCGGCCGACGAAGCGTCGCCCTTGAGCTTGTCGCTGCTTCCACCTCCGCCGCCTCCGCTTCCACTTGCGCCACCACCACTACCACCGTAGGGCTCCAGTTTAGCTCCGATGTCGTTGTTGTTCTGATCGCCGGCGCCGTAGGGATCGAGCGAAGGCACGGCGTCGCTCTCGCGCGTGAGGACGAGGCCGCGCTCGGCGCCGCCCATGTCGCCTTTGGGGCCCTCGTCTTCGATCACCAACTGAGCCTTGCGGCTCTGGTACAGGTGGAGCCCCCGGAACTGCCGCGGCTGCTCGTCGCTTTCTTCGTTCTTTTGTTCTACCGGCTCGGCTCCGGACGACTTGAGTCCGCCGTTTGACTCGCGCGGCAACGGGAGGAGGTCGTGCGAGCCGCTGGATACGGGCCTTCGGCCCAGCTTCTCGCTCGTCTCGTCGCGCACCCGGTTAGTCCTCTCCGACTGCGTCCGCAAGGTGCGCTGCAGGTGGCCACTATCGCCGAGCTCAGAGCTGTCGGACTCCCATTCTTCCTCCTCCTCGCTGTCGACTTCGTCCGAGTCAAAGTCCTTCAGCTCGTCTTCCTCGACCTGATCCGCATCATCGTCGCCGTCATCGATGTCCCTGACCCGAGCCTCGTCGGCCGCCATGAACTCGAGGATGTCTTTGATCGGCTTGCCGATGGAGAGGTAGGCGTCGTGCGTAATCCCCAACGCGCCGAGCAACTCCTGCTCGTTCGCCGCCGCGTCCTCTGCTCCGCCTTCGTCCCCGCCTTCTTCTTCGCTCTCACTCTCATCACTGTCACTGCTGGCCTCCTCAACGACAGGGAACACGATCTGCGACCGATACGACTCGTCGATGGCGACTTCTTCCTCTGCACAGGTCAACGGGTTGTGTCAGCGAGCGGAGAAGCTGCAGAGAGGGTTGTTTGGTTTCCCGTACGGGCTGACGGTGGCGCCCAGTCGCGTGCCAGCTTTGTGGTGGTGGTTGGTCCGACCGGAGGCCTCGGACGGATGACCGAGCCGTGGCGGCTGATGATGCACGACATGTAGGACTCTTCCACCGCGCCGTCATCGCCTGAAAGAAAAGAAAAAAGCAAAGTGAGATAACAAGATTCTTGTGGAGCTGGTGAAGAAAGAGAGAGCGAATGCGAAAGCGATAAAGAACGAAGGGTGGGGAGGACGCACTGAAGGTAGGAGTGGTGCTCGGCGAGCACCGTGGAGCCGAAATGGGTTTTGGTCCACCGAAAGAAGCTTCGCGAGCCGGAGGAGAAGGTGAAGGAAGGGTGGGAGCAGAGGTGTACTTGGCTGCCAGACGAGAAGCAAAAGGAGAAGGCGAGGCCGCCGGAGATGTTGCTGTTGATGCTTCGCGAGCTGCGCGCAACTCTTGTGCGACCTTCCTTGGGTCGAAATCTTTGATCTGCGAGAGGTAGCACTCGTTCACCTCCCCTCCCTGATCCATCTTTTTTCACCTGCCCCACACGAGGTCGGGTTGCTTCGCAGGTCTCTTCCTCTTTCTTCTTTTTCTTCTTTTATTTTTATTCTCTTTTTTTTTTGACTTCTGTTGTTCTGTTGGCGGTGGCACAAGAGCAAGGGGGAGATTTTTGTTCGTTGTTGTTTTCTCGTAACGTCATGATTACACACAGTACGTGGACTTTGCTGGCCGCACACCAACGTTCACGTCCGTTTAGTCCTTCAGGATTGTGGCTGTCGTGGCTCCCACTTGTAGGAGATTGCGTAGGACTGCTTCTCCTCCAGGGGTGGTGTCATCTCCAACAGCACTTGAAGGCTCGACCCACTCGTCCTGCTCAACCCCCAAAACCAACGTTAGCTCATGCCCTCTTGGAGACGGAGGCCAAAGTTTGGGTGGTGATGGCGGTGGTGGTGGTTACTCATCAAGGTTGGTGTAGGGCGTCTGCTGGAGCTGTCGGAATTCCTTGATGAGTTGATAGAGCAATCGGAGCTTATCGAAGTTAATGAGCGAGATTGTGGCGTCCTCCTCTGAGTGCAACATCGTCGGCACGCCCTCTTCCAGCGAGAAGAGGTCCTGTGTTTGTGCGTAAACAAGAGTGAACAGGCGTTACAGGCCAAGGCAGTTCAACGAGCAAAGAATGAAGACGACGGAAAGAACGAAGGGCGGGGGGGACTACCTTGGAGAAGAGCGCAAGGTAAGGCACGAGCGGGGGTTTGGCTCTCCGCAGGGCCTGTCGGTAGACCAGGTTGTTCTTCTCGGTATCAACCAGCGTCATTTGCTTCTTGAATATCTTCATCTCTTTGCTGGGCACTTTCTGTGGTTGTGAGATGACGGCGAGAGTCGGGTCAGAGGACGAACATGAGCGCGCAACTCCTCCAAATAACTGAGTCACGGTGGCGCGAACCTTCCACGAGGCCTTCAATCGCCGAACCGGCGTCTTGTTCAGGCCGCCGAGGACGGCGAAGAGCATGTTGAAGTTCTTCAGCGACCACAGTTGCTGTGTTCATGTGTGTGGGACGCCCAGTCAGCGCGCGGGCATCGAGAAAGGGCAAGAGTCGGGCATCAACGCACATCGCAGATGCGGATGAAGGTGGTTATGGCGCTTCCACGGTCGGCCGGCGTGTCGTAGCGGAGCACTTCGCTGAGCACCCAGTCGCCCACCTCGTTAAAGGAGTGCACCACCCGGTGGAAGGAGGGCGACTGCTGCGACTTCATGAAGCGCTTGTGGATGAGCTCGCGCGGATTGACGCTCCGGAAGAGCTCGCTGTCGCGCCGGGTCAGCTCCTTGGCCAGCGCGACGTGATCCATCGTGAAGACCTTGAAGGCCAGCCCGCCGCCCAGCGAGTCCTTTGCCATCGAAACGATCGACGTTGTCGATGGCGCCGCCTCGGCATCGGGCTTGTGGCCATTGCTCATGGGGTTCAGCTTGGTGTGCGAGCCCTTCTTCGAGGGGCTGCTTGAGACGATGCTCGCGATGGCAGCGCCAGCAACGCCCGTCACGCTGTCCGCCGGCTTCTTCGTGACGATCGAACCGCCGCTATCGGCCTTCTGGCGCTCAACCTTCTCAGAGACCAGCTTCTCGACAGTCTTCCGGAGGCTCTCGATCTCGCGCTCCATCTGACGTTCCTTGTTGATCAGGTGCAGCAGCAGCCGGCTGTCGAGATCGGTTCGGTCCTTCAGCCGCTCAATCACCTCGTCCCGGTTTACGGCCTCGAGATCTGAGTCCGCAGTTGGTGTCGGCGTCGGTGGGACATCGCCGCTGATGACGGTGGCCGCGTCCCCGGCCACAGGCGGGGCCACGACCACCGGGAAAGCGTCGACATCGTCTGGTCGGATGTCGACACCCTTTGGCTCCGCGGCGGTCTCCGGTGTGGTATTTTTGTCGACCGAGCCGGCCACGCTCTTGGGCACGCCACTTGGCGCAGGGCCCGCGGCGGCCTCTGGCGTGGCTTTCTTGTCGACGTTCTTGCGAGCAATGAAGTCGTCCAGAGGCATGATGGGAGCAAAGGCGGTGTCGGTCAGCATCTCGACCGGCTGGTGGTGGCCGCTGACCTTGCGCTTGCGCAGCGTCGGCGATCCGGCCAGCTCTATGTTATTCTCACGCCCCTTGGACTTGTTCCCGCTGGTCCCCAGCATCCGGAGCGTCTGGTACTTCTTCTTGGCCTTGCCGCTCGACTTCTTGGAGGCCACCTCCTTCTCTTGGCTCTGGCTCTTGCTCTTACTCTTGCTCGGCTTGTCCTCGCCCGACGTCGACCCCGGCGCCGGCGTCGGCGCTGACGCCTGTTGGACGCCATTGTCCACCGGCACCTTGGCGACAAAGTGGTTCAGCTGCTCGGTCGAGGGCGCCTTGCTCATCAACACGCTCTGGATGTCGGCGTTGGTCAGCGGCCGGGTGATCGAGCTTCGCGAGCCCCTCCAGCTCCTCCTCTTGTTGGTAGTGGTATCCTCGTCCTTGGCTGGGGAAGTGGGCGGCGAGGCGACGCCATTGTTGGTGATGCTGTTCCGCTTGGGCGTGCTGTCAGAGGCCGCTGCGCCGTCGTCGGCGTCATTCCCAAAGGTGCGGGACCACCGCCTGCTGCCCTTTTTCTTCTCCTTGGTGTCGTTCGAGGGCGGCGAGGGAAGCTTGTCTCCGCCTCCGGAGCCACTGACCTCCTGCTCGCTCAGCGAGGCACTGCGCCGCCGCTTGGTCTTCTTGTCCTTCTTTCCGCTTTCGCCGTCCACAGCATTCTCGCCGTTCTTCTCGCGCTCCTTGGCCTTGGCCGATTCGCCCTGAAGCGCCGCCGTCAGCGCCGCAGCCGCGTAGCTGAACGACATGCGCTTGCTCTTTCGTTCTTCGGTCGCTGTCTTTTTGATTTCCGATTGGCTCCGGTTGCCCGGCTTGGCGTCCACTGCCCCGGTGGCGGTGGCGTCTTTCTTGGCCTCATCCACATTCGGCGCTTGCGCTTTGGCCACTTCGCGCGCCGGCGTCGGGGCCGGTGGCGCCGTTTCTCGTCGGAGGCTCTGCCGAAGGACGCGCGACGACAGCGACGACGAGGACGACAGGGGCGAGTGCCCGGGCGAGTTGCCTCGGGCGCTGTTGTTGTTGTTGAGATCCGGCTTGTTGACCAGAATGGCGAAGAAGTCGCTGGAACTCATCATCTGTGGTCCGCGCTTCATTTGCGCTGCGCAGATGATTGAGGCACAAGGCATATAAGTCACTGACGCTGTGGCGCAGCGGGAATGGCGGGGCGTGCAGCGTACCGAGCATGGGCGGCATCCGTCGCAGGTCGGAGGGGTCCTCGGCGGCAGCAGAGGCCTGGCCGGCGCCCGCTGGGACGGTTGGCTTGCCTTTGGACGTGACGGCCGTCTTGGCATCGCCCTCCGAGTCGTCCGAAGCGTCCTCGTCTTCATCCGGGAATGTGAGCTCGACATCGCTCAACTCATCATCGTCCACTTCAATGTCGCTCACTTCCTCATCGTGCTCCTCCCGCGCGCCGCCCAGCTTGAGCTGCTCTGCCTCGTCCTCAGGCTTGGCGAGCTTGCCCTTCACTGTCTCATTCGCGACCTCGGGCCCTTTCGGCTCACCGCTCTCGCTTGGAGTCGTCCCCTCGGCGGCAGCCGCAGCTTCAACCTGGCCCGCGGGGGCTTCCTTGGCCTCCTGTTGTTTCTGCCGCTTCTGCTCTTCGGCTACCTTGAGCTGCCGAGCGACGTCCTGCCGCCAGGTCAGCAGCGACAGAAAGACGGCCTCCTCCTCTTCGATGAGGGAGCGCCGGCCGAGCAGGCCGGCTGGCTTGTCCTGAGACAGGAGGAAGAGGTCATGTCAGGGGTGAACGACAAGCACGAAGATTAGCGGTGGAGTCGTACATGGATGAACTCGTCGAGCTTCTCGAGGAAGTCGGCGTCGCCGACGATGCCATCAGGATAGCCCTCCACCCAGTTTTGGATCAGCCGCAGCACTCTGCTCAGCGCGTTGGGTTGTGAGCCACACGCACAGCCAAAAAAGAAAGGAAAGAAGGAAAAGGAAATCGAACCTGAACCGGATTCGATGCTGCCAGTTCTTGGTGACCATGGTGGGCATCCGGTTGTTGTCCTTGTGACTGCACATAGGCACGTCCACAAGTGTGAGCTCAGAAATCGCGCAAGCAAGCAGTGTGAGAAGCATTCGAGAGCGAGAGGAGGGAGCGCACATGCTAATTAAGCCACGGAGCAAGTCCGGAGCCGAAGTGAAGTAGCTGTGCGTCAGGAAGATGACATCCGCAAACTCGGTTTCTAGAACAATTGCAAACAGGAGAGTGAGCCACACCAAACAGGAATTGGACGGGGAGGGAGAGCGCACCGGAGTAGCTTTCGTCCACTAACTTTTCCACAATTTTGGAAAGGGTGGCATAGCGAACCAACAAGGTGCCGTCTCTGGGACCAACCGAGAATGAGCGGGAGAGGAAAAGGAGAGGGAGGAGGGGGAGAGAACGAAAACGACAAGAAGAGCGAAAGCGAAATGCAAAGAATAAATCATACACACCGTTCAATAAATTGAAGCTGTTGGTTGGCCGTAAACAGCCCCTCGTAGTTCATAATCAGCTCCCGCAGCAGGCCGATGTCCTTCCTCTGCACCTTGATGTCGTCAACGTTGAGGTTGGCAGGCTGCAGAAGCACCGTGGCGAAGCACGTCGCCACTGTTGGTGTTGTGCGGTGTTGCCAGGAAGACGAACGACCCCTGGTGAGTTACCAAAAAAAAAAAAAAATTCCCGGCGACGCACAAAAAAATGGTTGCTGGGGACGAGGAGAAGGCCTGTGGTACCTCGCCCTAGGGTGAGCTTGTGGTGCACGTTCTTGGTGATGGCCATCAAGAACAAGAGAGCGCGCTGAAGAAGGCGTAGGTTGATTGCTGGCAGCCGAGACAGCAACGAATGGATTTCGTTGTGCCGGAAGCTGGCGAACTGGATCTCTGCAAGCAGCGAGCACGATCCAACGCGTAAGGCCCACAAGTGCAACGTTCGCTGCGAAAAGTTTCGATGTGGGCTTTAGGAGGCGCACCCATGGCAGCGCAGAGGCCACTGTAGACATCCTCGGGGAAGAGTGGCTCGATGGAGAGATAATACTTGAAGAAGGAGACAACAGTAGTCAAGTCGTAGGCGCCCAAGTCCACCGCCCATTCGCCCGTTTCTACACCAGACAAGAGTAAGTCGACGTGATACAACTCGACACGCCTCCTTCGCACGCACCGTCTTTCTTGAGGACCGCGGGCGCGTTGGTCTGCCCGATGCGCGACATGGTAACCACAGATGATCGCCGCGGGGACTGCACCATGCTATCCAGCAGCGACCCTGAACGGCCATCAAACGACACAGTGAGCGGCTGGACCGAAGGTTCCGGAGGCGGGCGAGGCGGCTCTTACCTGAGCTGAGGCTTGACTGAAATTTGCTCGCGTGCTTGACGTCAGCTGCGCGTTGCCAGGGGTTTGAGGGAGTGGGAAAGCGTGAGTTAGAAAAGCCGTCGTGCGCGTGAGGACAGTGGAGAAGAGACGTACAGTCGAGGGCGTCCTTGAGGGTCTTGAAGGCCTTCTTCTGGGTCGGCGACAGGTTGTCGGACAAACAAAGAAGGTCGATGTCGGTGCAGTGCGCCTCGAGATGGCTCAGCGCCCGCTCGACGAGCACGGGTAGGATGACCTCGGGCCGACGCCGGTTCGTCCTCCACTTGAGGGTGCTCGTCCCGGGTTTGCGCCGCTGCTTCTTTTTGTTCTTGCCCTCTGCTTCCTGCTCCTCTTCCTGCTTCTTGAGCTCTTTCATCTTGCGCAGCTCCATCACGATGGACGACGCAATGGGCCCGCTGTTGGTGCTCGCCGATGAGGCCGACTTTGTCGCCAGTGCCGATTCGCTTTCGTGGATGCTCGCTGCTCGCTCAGCCACACGCCGCCATGTCGAGTCGCTCGACGCACCAAGAGAGCCGACCGTGCTGATGCTTAGCTTGCGGCTCCTCCCTCCGGTTTCGGGTTTCAGCAGAGTGGTGACCTCCCCGCTCCCCTTGGCCTTGGCTCCCACCACAGTGCCGGTGTTCCAGTCCTTCTTGCTCGTGCCTGCATCGAGTTTCTTGAGCTCCTCCTGGAGGGCGGCCGGGGACCAAGAAGTGCTCTTGCGCCACTTTGTGCGCTTCCCTGCTTGTCCGTCAACGACGTAGAGCACGGCCCCAACAAGGAAGCGACAACGTTAAAAAAGAACGAAAAGAGGGGAAAAAGCGAAGGCGAAAGAGAAAGAGAGGGATACTGCGTGTCTCGGCATCTGCACTGCTGGGTGCGCAACTAGCTGATGAAGGTGGTTTGTCTTTCTTCGTGACTGGTTCAGCAGCACCGCCGGCTCCAGAGGCTGACGCATCAGGAGAAGATCGGCAGAGATCGGTGACCGATGCTTGCTGGCCGTTGATCTGGAAAGTGACCGCTAAAGACGAAGTAGCGCCAAGGTCAATCTCGGCTGCAGGCGTTTGCTGAGGGTCTGCTTCTTTCTTTCCCTTCTTCACTTTCTTATCCCGCTTCTTCTTTTCTTTCTTCTCCTTCTTGTCTTTCTTCACCTTGTCCTTCTTCCTCTTCTTTTTATGGTCTGTTGGGGCCAACGTTTCACTTTGGGGCACATCTTCACCCAGCCGCGCCTCCATGTGTGGGCTGCTGCAATTATAAATAATTTTTGTTTTCGGCGCCCAAGAACGTTAAATTATTTGTCGTCATCAGATATAATATCCCTTTTAATTTAATTGGCGATTTATCTGAGTGGCTGGTGCTCGCCTCGCTCGCATGGCCTTGTTCGTGTCTGCACCGCGATGTCCTGAGCGGCCATGGGTGGCAGAGTGTCCACCACCCTGCGCCCTTCCTCCGCCAAGCAAAAACAAGGGGATCTGTGCTTTCTTTTGAAGATTTGAAAATAGGAGCCAGTTGGGGTTTCCTTTTTTTTCTTTTGAAGATTTCTTCCAGCTTGCATGGGATCACTCCGGCCGGAGAAAAAGCGGACTTGCTCGGCGTCACACGTTGAAAAAATTGGGGCGGTTGGCGCCTTCCGTGGCCCGTTGTTGCCTCCCGACCCGTGCAAGCTTCGGAAGCCCCCGAGTTCAACTCTCTCCTCTCCGATCTGATTGTTGCCACCTTGGCAGAACAGCGAGAATCGATCGTTACAGCCCCACAAACACAAAATGGCAACTGAGACGGTCCCCGTGGCAAGCGAGCAGCTTCCGATCTACGAGCTGGTGTTCCGGCCCGAGTTGTGGAGCGGAAGGGACAAGTGGGAAGCCAACGCGGTGCAGTTCGTTTCGCGGCACTGGTGGTTCTTCGTGTTCATGGGCGTGATCTACCTGCCTGTCATCTTCGGCCTGAAGCACTGGATGAAGGACCGGAAGCCGTTCAATCTTCGTGGCCCGCTCATCGCGTGGAACGTCTTCATGTCCACGTTCTCCACCTTGGGCTTCGTGTCGATTCTCTACCCCCTCGTCCAGAACTGGATTTACCCCGGCGGCGGTCTCACCGCCAAGGAGTTCATCTGCGGTGCTGACTATTGCTACCAGTTCGGCGACTGTGCCATCTGGGTGTTCCTTTTCAACATGTCCAAGATTCTCGAGTTTGGCGACACGATCTTCATCGTCCTCCGCAAGACCCACCTCGGCTTCCTCCACTACTATCACCACGTCATCACCTACTCCTTCTGCCTCTACGCCGGCCAGTACATGCATTACTACAACTGTGGCGGCTACTTCTTCTGCCTCATGAACTTTTTCGTCCATGCCATCATGTACTTCTACTACGGCCTCCGCTCCATGGGCTTCCGTCCCTCTTTCGACATTGGCATTACTATTCTCCAGGTTCGTCTACATCGTGATTAATCAGCTTTCCCGCCATTTATCTTTGTTTAT